>JAOBSW010000690.1:0-95827 GCA_026214975.1 Gentiana macrophylla
CTATCACTTTTCCGTTTCTCAAAACAGTGATATGACTTTTGACAAGACATGTAACGCACTCAAATTTAGTTAAATGTTCGTCTACCCCCAATGGCTATAAATACTTTCACCAATTCTTTTAAATCGTTAAAAAATTCTCACTTTTATTACCCACAAACATCAAATTTCTTCTGTTTATCCAAGTTTCCCAATTTCTACCAATCTAAAATCATGGCATACACAAGAATATAACCTGGATTGATCTCCTCAGTTGATCAATTCATCAAGAATTTTAACAACTCAGACTTATCCATACAATTTGCTGAGAAAATCGGCAAAATCAAAGGACTAGAGGCATTATTCAACATTACACTAGGTAGTGTCTGCTTAGAAAGCATCGGTGACTTCTATGAATATAGAGCAACCACCATCAAAGAGGAGGATTACACCTTCATTACCACTATCAACAAAAATGAGATAAAAATACTAAAGACCTTTTGGCGGATATTTTTGGATTTGAAAAATCTGGACACGCTGCTTTTGTCAAAGTAGACAAAGTATGAAGAGAAAATCTATGTAAAGTGATTGCAGAAGACCCAACCAAAAAAGTGTCATGTACAGGCAGTCTCAGTCTCTTAAAACCAAAATTTGGTTACTTTACTCAAATTTTAGCCAAGTGTGTAATTTGAAGTGTATGAAATTTTAGCAACATCTCTGGCACCAAATTTGATCTACTTTATGTACTCTTGTTTGAAGAAAACTTAAACTGGCAAAGATATATCCTTGATCAATTGGTAAGTCAACATTCTGACAAACTAAAGAAGAAAACAGATGTCAAGATAGGCAGATTCTATAACACTAAGACTCTGGCCTTACTGGTTCAAATGATTATTGATCATTTTGGTTTCACCAAGAAATAATCAACTGCAATTGTTGATGGGAAAATTGCAGTTAAAGATGAGAAAGCTAAGACAACAAAGAGGAAATCTGACACCACTGAGGCTGAACCTAAAAAGAAAAGAATGAAATCATCCAAGAGAGTTCACTCAGCAGAAGAAGGCTTAAAATTTATTGAAGAACTCAAGGACAAAAGAAGAAAGTTAAAAGAAACAGTTGAGAAAACAGTAGAAGCTTCACCAGCAAAGTCTGTCAACTCGGAAACTGGTAGAAGATCAGTCAAGAAAAAGAGAATTGTTGAAGAAACCTCCACACTAAAACGAGAAACTATTAATCCTATTATGGAGTTACTCGAAACTGTCCCATAAGAAACTGACACTGACACTCATGGGGAATCAGTTAGGTTTAGAAGACCTCTGTCCTATCCATTAGACAATGGACGCTTTTCATTCAGTATTTGGCCCTTTTTAATCTCTTGGTTGACAAAAAAATCACGGGATTATTTCTAGTATGGAATGAGTCAATCATACACTTTGGTATCTTATTGAACAAAAAGGGTGCTATTCTTCCTCCATTGATCAAGAATTTCGATTTTTGGGAAGTATCATGATCATCCCACCCCTTCTTCCGTTTTTGAGGTTTGTTTCAGTTTATTAGGTTTATTAGTAAGAATGGGTAACGGTATTCTGCCTAAGTAGTAGACACATCCCATTGCACCGATCGGGGGTCGAAGACCAAGAAGTGCGTTAGTTATACCAAACATTCTTCTTACGGCTAGATACAATCTCTTGGTCCCTGCGGAAAGGAAAAAGAATTTCACGCTCTTCCTTTCGGGAAGGGAGGATTAGGGAAATCATAATAGAACATATACGGTGGGAAACAAAAAATTCGTCTTGCTAGTCTAGTCTTTGGCACAAGAAAGTGAATTTCGGCTTGAAAACTTACACCGTAGAAGACTTTGTTCATGAAAGTGATGAAGAGCTACCACTAGAAGTTGCAGAAAGGTTAAATTTGTTAATCAAGTCAAGATCTACTCCACAAAAATCAGCATCAAGAGCTGCTTACGAAGACTCAATCAAAGTAGCAGAAGCATCTCAGTCAGAAAAGAGAGGAAACCGAGAAATTCGTTCAACAAGAAGTTGTTGATGATGCTGAAGTAAATCAAGAAACCTTTTCAATAACTGAAGAAGGATAGGTGTTAGTCATTTATCGTTGAAGGATAGACCAGCAATATTGAAACATAAATAGTCAGTGGTCAAGTTGATGATACAACTCCACCTCCTACTGAGTCAGAAGCCCCCCCCTAAGAAACTGAATTGATTGAAGTATCCACCAATTGAAAGGCAATGAGTTTACAAGAATCTGATTCTATTCCAAATTTAGACAAGCTGACTGTAGACAGCTAGATGCCTATCAAAGCATTGGTAGCTCAATCACGAATCAAAGCAGAGAAAGAAAGCGATGGAAGGCGATGAACCAAGGGTGTTTAGTGCGTATGACATCACTCATTTATCACAGTTGTTCGATACCAGTGACTTTCTATGTACTGGTTACTCTGCCATCAGGAAGAGACATTCGATTAAACTGACAAAATAAGGTCCTTCATCCTCAAACAAGAAGAATGATGATGATAACAATGATTATGATTCACAAGATCCCAACCTACAGAAAAGGATTCTTCCTTCCCTTCAAATAGAAAAATCAATTGCAACAACTGATAAAGGAAAATATGTTGTATCAACCAGTGAAGAAATCTCAAGAGAAACTGATAAGTCTATTGCATCAGATTTAGAAACTCAATTTGAATCAGGAAAAGAAGAAGAACAAGAACTACAAAGATTTGAATCACCTACTGATAGAGGAGTTTTGGATAATGCAAAAGATGTAGTAGAACTTATTGAAAACCAGGAAGATAAAGAAGAAACTGATGATGACTTTGATGTGAAACTATCACCAATTAGAGTTGTGGACAATTCAACCTTGGATGAGGTGAAGAGACAATCAGTAGAGAGAAGAAAGTCTGAAGAGTGCAAATATCAATTGAGAAAGGTTGTCTCTACTCCACAAAAAGAAGAAGCTGCCAAAGAAGCTGTAACTGACAAAGTTCTTCCAGAAACTGACATTGTTGGAAATAAAGAAAATGCTGGAAAGAGCAGAAAAAGTCAAGAATAATTGTCATTATACGCTGATAGAGATAAGAAGAACCACCAGTGAATCTGAAGTGATTTGATTTGTGGATCTTGGAATGACAGTATTTGATTGATAAACTCCACAACACAACCACAACTTGTGTGGAAGCACCTTGGAATTGCAAGCTCCTCGACACAGTCTCAACTCGTGAGAAAGCACCTCAGAATTTACCTTGACACTTAGAAAACATGTCTCTAAGCACCTTGATATTAGGATACCCACAAGGGTTGCTTAAGCCCATGATAATCCGGATTTAGAAACCTCTTTCCAGAGTATTTCACACAACACTTTTCCAAGTGAAGAAAATTTGAAATTTTCTTGATAACAAGTTCTATCATTTTATATTAAAGTACATGGTATTTATAGGACTTTAGGATACATAAAGAGGACTAAATACATGCAAGAATTTCATGCTAAGCTTCTCACAAGGTTCAATGCATCTTGACTTTCATCCAAGAGTTGGAAATCTTGATGTATCTTGCATTCTTTGATGTATCTTGCAAATTTTGGTGCATTGAACCTATATTCTTGACTTTATCTTCAAAATGGCCTCCATCCACAAATTTGAAGGACAAAAATTAGCTAATATGACATAATAAATCATATAGTAACATATAACATGACACGCCATTATGTGCTTCAAAATTGGGACATTATTCGAGTGTCTTTTTTGCGTTGACGTCCAGTCTTGAGATGTCGTCATTTTCATCTTTTGATTGAAATGTATCTTCATTGATTAATAATAACGTATATAATGTAGTACCATAATTGGTGATTTGATGTTTGCTAATTATTTAGCTATTTTTTGACCCAGAATCATATCAGACTCTCCCGGTTGTGAAGGATTCGTCCTCGAATCAAAAGGATGTCGTATTCTTCAGAATCAGTCACCAACCTCGAAAAACTTGCAAAAATCTGTAATGATATACCGGGATCAAAAACAATGTGAACATACAACTTCAAATCGATGGAGTGTTGAAAAGTCGATTCAAACTTCACCGATGCAACATAGGAACAGTATCTCGGCCCGCAGGAATTGTAGCTAAAACTCGGTGTGGTAGCAACATAATCACACAAATGTAGGTTAGGGTATGCTTCAACACATTTAGAAAAAGGATGAATAAAAATGTGCGCCGGTTTTCCACCGAGGTGTTCACGTTCAAAAACCTTTGTATGTAATAAGCTTTTCACAATGGGGTAATCTTCATGTTCCTTCAAAGAAAAATCAACATAGCTGCCACATGAATTTAGTAACATGGTCTCTTCAATTTCCTCAACCGGAATCAACACCTGAAGTTCTTCTTCTACCCTACATTCCTCCGTTTTCAACACCACCGCCTTATTGTTAATAACCTCTTCATATGCTTTATCCTCTTCAAGAAATTTAGTTATTATTTCCTCCCTCTCGGCCTTAAAAATTCGTGACATTTCCTCCACAGTTCGAATAATATCATCCTTAAGACTTCTTTTAAATTGTTAATAATAAGCAACATCCTGATTCTTTGTCTTTTTGTGCCTTCCCATTTCAGCCTTTACCTCTCCTGTTTCCAACTTCTTCCGTACCCGTTATTCCTCAGAAAATAACATAGTGTGAAAAAAAGATCTTTGTGATTCAGACATAGAGTTGGGATGTTGTTGTGACTATCATATGCTTCGAATTTGAGGTGGGGTCAAGAGAAAAAAATGTAGACAAAATGATGATTTAGATGTGGTAAAAATTTCAGGTCGTTTTGAGGTGTATAGGTTGGCCATTCAATCGGATTTCTGTGACTGGTGCAATCTGTCAGAAAGAATTTCCAGAATTACAACAGTGACTTAGGTCCAGATTGTGGCCAAACAGTTGAGAATCTGGAAAAAATCAAAGAACGAAAGTTGTAGAACAGGAAATTTCCTATTAGATCACCAAATGTGAGGAAAGTTGGATATAAATAACGTACCGAAAACAGTCTCGGAAAAAGAACTGACGCTGCAGATTATGATTTTATTTTTATTTATTTTTTTGAAAAATATAGGAATATAATACCGTCAATCCGCCTTATTCTTTGATACCAACTGAAGTGATTTGATTTGTGGATCTAGGAATGATAGTATTTGATTGATAAACTCCTCAACAAAACCACAACTTGTGTGGAAGCACCTTGGAATCGCAAGCTCCTCGGCAGAGTCTCAACTCGTGAGAAAGCACCTCAGAATTTACCTTGACACATAGAAAACTTGTCTCTAAGCGTCTTGGTATTAGGATACCCACAAGGGTTGCTTAAGCCCTTGATAATCCGGATTTAGAAACCTTTTTCCAGAGATTTTTAAAAAAAATTCCAAGTGAAGAAAATATGAAATTTTATTGATAACAAGTTCTACCCTTTTCAATTAAAGTACCTGGTATTTATATTACTTTAGGATACATAAAGATGACTAAATACATGCAAGAATTTCGTGCGAAGCTTCTCCCAAGGTTCAATGCATCTTGTCTTTCATCCAAAAGTTGGAAATCTTGATGTATCTTGCAATCTTTGATGTATCTTGCAAATTCTGGTACACTGAACCTATATTCTTGAATTTAACTTCAAAATGGCCTCCATCCACGAATTTGAAGGACAAAAATTGGCTAATATGACATAATAAATCATATAGTAACATATAATATCACACACCAATATGTGCTTCAAAATTGGGACATTATCGAGTCTCTTTTTTGCGTTGACGTCTCGTCTTGATATGTCGTCATTTTCATCTTTGGATTGCAATGTAGCTTCCTTGATTAATAATAATGTATATAATATAGTACCTCAATTGATGAATTGATGTTTGCTAATTATTTAGCTATTCATTGACCTAAAATCATATCAGAATATGAAGCAAGGAAAAATGAAACTCTTGATCGACTAGAAAACCTTGTCACTAATGGAGAATGCTATGAAGGATTTAGTGGTAGCCCAAACCATCTTGGCATCAAATCAACAGAATTTCAATTCTTTCATTCGTGGTTTGATACAGAATGATGATGCCAATAAGGTTGAAAGTTCAGACACCGTAAATTTCAATGCTGAACAAGTGACAGAAATTCTTGGAGCGATGGATGAAAAGCTTGCTGAATTAAAGAATGCAAGAGCTGATTTTAGTGATGAGGAAATGAGACTGATTGTCAAATTCTCAGAGCCTTCTATGAAAGGAATGGCATTGGATCCTCATTTGTACAACATCTTCAAATCCATTCCAGTTAAGGAAAATGAAATAACAGAACAAGCCAATGAAAATTTCCTTATAATGAAGAAATTTCTTGTTCACTACTGGAAGAAATTGAACAGATGGGAAGAAAATGAAGAACAAGAGAAAGCTGAAAAAGATGCTGACAATGTTGACTTGGGAATCGTCAAAGAAGTACTTGACAAGTCAACAATTGATGAAGCTTTAAAGAAGAGTGTGCTGAGATTCGCTGTCATGGCAGATTTGGGCTAGTATAAATCAACTTGAATCGTATCCTGTTCACAATGCCATAAAAGAAGCTGCTGAAGAATATGATAGAAAATTTGAAGAAAGGAGAAAAGGCAAAGAAAAGGAGAAATAGAAATTTCTCAATATTGTATTTTAATACCTTGTAACACAGAAAATCAGTTTAATAAATGTATCAGTTATCTCGGTTTTGTTACTTTATTTATTTTATCTTTTTGTATTGCTTCAAATGAGGGTATTGGCATCATCAAAAAAGGGAAAATTCTTGGAAATAAAATTGTTGTTTTTATGTTGATTGATCGCTTATTTAATTAATTATTTTAACCCAATTGATGAAGAGTCATTACTTGCTGTTATAGTGTAAAGAAAAAAGACACTTAGAACTAAATGTATAGGTTTATCAGACAAGCACTGTAAAAAATTAAATCCAAAACTGAGAAATTGGTTCTTAAAGAAAACTGATGGTTGATAACAGAAGTATTTCTGAGAACTGAAATTGAAGAAGGTAAGTTTGTTGAGGAATCAGACTCGGTTCACGGATCCAGAAGCTGAAGGATGAGGGTACAAACTCAGTTATGGAGGTTGAGGGAACAAATTCAGTTATGAAGGTTGAGGGACATAGACTCAGTTATTGAAGATCAAAGAATTGAGTGTTCAAACTCATTATGAAGACAAAAGGTCGAGACTGTAAGCCAGAATTCAGGCACGTCTGGATGACCTGAACTGACGTTATATATCTTGTATGAAGACTAAGATACATAAGGACAATGATATCTTAAATAAAATGGATTTATATGGTGTACTCTGATCTAGTCAATAAAGATTATATGAAGCTAGAATACTCAATTTTGAAGAAGAGTATAAAACTGAGTTAATGTTCTATAAACTGTAGACAGTATAAGGAAAGAAAATGATCTCCACCAAAGGACAATATTTAAGATAAGAACTAAAACTGAAGGATAATTCGAACGTTAAAATCAAGCAATCTAATTGGATTATGAACTGACATGTCCGAACGGCCACTGACATTCTACAAACACTAGAATGACCACCAACGGCTATAAGAATTCAAATTCAAACAATGGTAAACAACTATAAATAGACCACTCTTACTTCAAGATGAAGTTCTAAGAAAAAGATCATCATGAAATACTCAATTAAGGGTGAAAAAAAATTGAGAGAACTCCTACTAAGATCAAAATTTCAAGATCCAGAAATCTTCTAAGTGTTCAATCAACAAAGATAAATCTAGAAACAACAACACTTGAAGAAAATAGAGCATATTGTGCAGATCATATACATCCAAAAGAAGAAGATCACACAATTTGAATCATAGTTATTGATTCAAAATCTCAACTTTGATTTTATCCAAGGTTAGACCGTAAAGCAATCCGGTCGAGGATTTGGCAAGTACTGTTGAGTTACAGTCAGGAAGACTATGGTTGTGTGATGAGCTGGAGAAGAGGCAATCCTACCTTGAAGGACCAGTGGAAGCAATCGAGGAGCAGCAATTCAATCTGTTCTTTGAATTGTGTAGATAGTGATGCTATGGGAATTAGCTAAGGACTATTGTTTAGGACTTTTTGTAACAGGGCCACCTCAAGAAGTTCTAGTGAAATTTTTCCTGCTACATCACATGGGAAGAGAGGACTGACAGGATTATACCACCTAGAACCTATATACGTTTTTTGTTATTTACTTTATGCATTTTTGTTACTCAGTACTGTGAATGATTGTCTATCAAACTACTGCGAAACACTTTCTCAGTTAAACACAAGAAACAGAGACTACATACCATTTTTCAAACAGAATTGATAAACAAAGAGTTTAAAATAAAAAGGCTTTATAACATATCCACTGCCGGTTAACTTAGTTGACTGTATAAGTCAGTTTGATTTATACACAGCTAAGTTAGCTCAACTCCGCACAAGTTTTAAGAGAACCTAGTTTTTGTTTTCAGTTCAAAATTTTTAGGTGACAAGTTTATTCAACCCCCCCCCCCCTCTAAACTTGTGCTCATCCTTTTCATGGGCCAACAATTGGTATCGGAGTGGGTCTTCACATCTAAAGAGATCAATTATTAGTTCTTTTATAAAAAAACTGGTGTCGGATTTTTTTCGATACCAATTTCAACAATTGTTATCATAGCAGTGTCCTTCAACATTGGAGTGATCCAGTTGAGATTAAAGAATACTGCATCAAAATATCAGTTAGTTTATCAGTTATTTGGTCAAAGAGTTTTTAAAGAATTTTCAAAAGTAGCATTATGAGAAAACCAAACTGTTGGCTGTTGACTCAGTTGTTCAATTTTGAGATTTGAAGATTATAAAACCAAAGTGTAGGCTGTTGCTGAGACTCATGAGAAATTTTTTGAAACACTTGCCGAAGATCAAGAGAATACATCATACAGCAAGGAACTTGTAAAACCAACTGGTACTGATAAGAATTCACCTCTACCAATCAGCACCATACCTGAAGATTACAGTGAAAATAATGAATAAGTCATTCTGTTCGAAACTGAATCAAAGAAGGGAAAAAAATCATGTTTGATGAACATGAAGATTGCGTAGCTGAGGTAAGCACTTCCATATTCAACTATAACAATCAAGGAAATTCAAAATTCATTGAAACTCTAGACATACTCCTAAAGGAATTAAAGGCAATTCAAAAGATTGATGAGAATTTCAAGAAAGAGAGAGATTCATTAAAACTGATGTTTTAAATTAAATGCTGAAATCAGAATTATCAGGACTAATTGGAGAACTTATAAAGTTAGTCCCTCTGATGATATAGTAGAAGTAATCAATATTGCTGAATCATCAGTTAATCCAACTTCTAAAGTTCAGTTCAAACCAAGAAAGCCATTTGGTGATAGATCCGGCTTAGGGTTTTCTAATCGACAGAATTCTAAGATAGGACCTTGCTCAGCTGCACCCAAATTTGTAGTTGCACAAAATTCTAAAACTCAGAAAACTGCTGAGACTATTAGAACTGATAAAAAAATCAGCAGAGCCTTATTCAAAAACTGACAAAAATGTAAGATCAGTTGGTAGAACGCAACAAACTGACATATCTAACAGAAAATAATAGAGAAGAAAAACTGATCCATAATCATTTAACAAACCATTCAAGTCCTATGTACCAAAGAATGCTGACTATCCTACTGTTAGACCAACTCAGTTTCACAAAATTTATCCTCAAGATAGCACTGCCAATTCAAGACAGAAGAATTATGTGAAAACTCATACATCCAACAAAATAAGTAAGAAGTCTAAAGGACAAGAAAGGTATATGAGAGAAATAAACTCAATCATTAAGATCGATGTTCAAAGTTCCTGAAAAAAAGTTAACTCAATAAAAGGAAACCATCTTCAGATGGTTCAAGAGTTAATTCAAAGACTAACAAGGAAGGACCCAAACAAGTATGGGTACCAAAGAAATTATAATTTGTTTTTTAGGTGGAAAACTGATCGTCTCAGAAACTGAGTCGTAAAGTTCTTCATTCAGCCAGAATAAAAACACTGACTCTGGAACTAATATTGAAAGCTCAGAAGTGAAACTGACATAGAAGATAAGACAAAGAACTAAACATTTACAGCTGGAGATACTCTGTATCTATCATATTTACCAATACAAGCTACTTTTTACAGAAAAGTCTTTATCTACTTCTAATCCCCACCGTCTTTTTCCACTTTATGCTATCACTTTTCCGTATCTCAATATAGTGCTATGACTTTTGACAAGATATGTAACGCACTCAAATTCCATTAACTGTTCATCTACCCCCAACTTCTATAAATACTTTCACCAATTCTTTTCAATCGTTTAAAAATTCTTAGTTTTATTACCCCCAAACATCAAATTTCTTCTGTTTATCCAAATTTCCCAATTTCTACCAATCTGAAATCATGACTTACACAAGAATAGAACCTAGATTGATCTCCTCACGTGATCAATTCATCAAGAATTTAAACAACTCAGACTTATCCATACAAATTGCTGAGAAAATCGGCAAATCAAAGGACTAGAGGCATTGTTCAACATTCACTAGATCGCATGGTCATTGGCAGCCTACAGTACCCATCCTTCACCCGCCCAGATATTGCATTTGTTGTAAATAAATTATCTCAATATATACATCAACCCTTTGAGGTTCATTGGTCCTATGCTAAGCGTATCCTCCGGTATCTCATCAGCACACTGAACCATGGTCTTCAACTTTATCACACTTCTCCCCTTGTTAGGTGTAGTGCCCGAAAGACAATTTCTGTAAATGTTTTTGACAGGATTTATAATTCATCTTAATATTTGCATTTATGCTTATATTAATACACTACTGAAAACCCTAAGTATATCGGTATGTAATCACATAACTCAGTGTATGGCATACACACGATGATTGAGTTAGTGATGATATGCTTAAAACTAGTTGGTCCATGGAGAATTTAATCAGAGTATGGGTCTCATGATTAATATAACAATAATGCGCCTAGAACACTTAACGGTGTGACCGTCTTATCCGGACCGTCGGTATAGGGTACCTAGTGGGGCATTTATATATGATGTCTATCATATAGGACTGGACCGATTGGATTTGAATTCTTGATATAATTCCGTGATCGAGAAATCTTGTCGAATCACAGGATGATCAAATATGGATTAATCTCAATCCTGATGTGATCACAGTCTACTGCTTGGTTCAAAGTAGGGTTTGATGTGTTAGTTAAGGATCACTTGGATACATGTGATCTGAACACTTCTCGTTGGCTCTATTCTGGAATGATTGAGTAGTCTGTGAATTCATAGATATGGAATCCATTCCTTCCTGCGGGAAGTAGACAGACAGTTCCCTTATTTGTTAATCCTAGAAACTGATCGATGGGCCTAGTTCATATTATATTAGTTATGAACTAATTGATCACTAGAGTGTTAATGGTAAATAAGGATAAGATGTTTTGAGAAGGGTTTACGGAAATATCCCGAATCAAAACGAACAGTCTATGGAGGATTTATCCGTATGTAATGATTATATCAATGGACGCTTATCGACTCAATGATTAAAGTGTAAGTATATATCTATAATCGATAGAGTTCAGTTTTGGGTTTATGGTGGCGTAATCCCGGAATTAATAGATTGAATAAGAATTGTTCTGTTCGATGAATAATTTTATTTAATTTATTGTAACTACTGGTTATAGGTCCATGGTCCCCGATGTGGCTCCTAACATGCATATGTTTGTTGATGTTGGGCCTCAATGATAATTAAGTAGTTGGACTATTTAATTGATGTGTGAATAATTATTTAGTGGGCTAAATAATTAAATACATGGAAAAGATATTTTTCGTGGACTCGGCCCATTATGTGAAATTTCGTGTGCTAGTCTTATTTGACTAGGGCATGGCGTGTTCTACATGTTGTGATTAGGAAGAAATTAGTTTTCTTGGATAATTACATGTAATGTGATTAATTGTTTATTTGTTAAATAATTAATCGGGAGATATTATATATTATCTATTTTATATATCTAAATTAGTTTTAGAATATATTAGATTTATCTTATATTTAATAAAAGATTATTATGATTGATTATTTAATTAATTATTGAATCCTTGGAGGACAATCATTTCTCTCCTATATAAAGAGAGTTCTCCTAAGCCTTTTAATATACCATAATACACGCATATACACACAAAATAGGCTTGGAATTTTTGGCCAAGTTTAGGGTTTCGAGTTGGGAAAATCTTCGGGATTTTCTGGGTAGTATATCGAGGAGGTCAAGCATCAAGGATCAACATCCACCGGTTGTTTCTTCGAGATACACATCGGAAGACTGTGGCATCTTAACTATTTGGATCTCGGCTTCTCAATCTTTGGATCTAATCTTTTGATTGGTAAGTAGATCTAACCTTCTTGTAGTTTAGATCTATTTGTTTTATAAGCTTTAATTTACATTGATCGTGATCCTTGTTATTCCGCAGCGTAATCGGGTGGATCTAGATCCGTCCGGCGATATTACATTCAGCAAGTGGTATCGGAGCCTCCGATCTATAAATTAAAGTATATAATTGATAGATCTAGGAGTGGAAATTGCATGTTTAGATTGCAATGTTTTTCCATTAATTTTACTTCGAAAATCATGATGATGAATGCTTTGATTTGTTTTGGTTGAAGAGATGGATTGTGGTTGGTATTGTTTACTCGTTAGATCTATTGTAAAATCATATAAATTCGTTTATATGAGTATAGGAAATTTTGTAATTCTAGTTTCTTAGAAGTAGATCTGTTTTGTCTCTGTTTGTTTTTTATTTATTCCCGGAGATTGAGCCGTGAAACGACAATCCGTCCAGTCAGAATGAAGAATAAAAATTGGTGATCAAGCCCTCAAAATTTGGTGCCGATCGGAGTCCGTCTCGATATCAGATCGTTGCAATAATGTTACTGCTGTAACAGAAAAGCACAGCAGCTGTAAAAACCCTAGCTGTGAGTTCGTCGAATTTCTGGAGGAGTTTGGAACGTTGAAACATAGATACGACCGTTCCGATTGACTAACATGGAGTTATGAACAAGTCCAAAAACTTTCAGGTCGATCGGGTTTTATCTCGATGCCCGATCGGCTCCAGGAAGACACTGCTGCGCCACAGTTGTAAACAGATGCAGCAGTTGGGCCGTCAAAAATCTAATCCTACCGTCCATATTCAAGTGGGAGAAGTGAAGAACAAGTCCATAAAGTTTCGTGACGATCAAAGTTCGTTTGGATGTCCGATCATCGATAAAACGCAACAGCAGCAGCAGATTAGAAAATAGTAAACCCTAGTTAGGGTTTGTTTATTTTTCTGTTTAATAGGTTATATACGGGGGTACCAATGATCCATCTCGATGTTTATTTTCTGCACTAGTATGTATGCGTAGAACCGGAAAATTTCCATGAAATGCATTACATCATGAATTCCACTCCATATGCATACATGTAGCTATTTAATTCAGGATAATTAATTAGGCATGTATCCAACCCGAATAATTAGTTTAATTTTTTAATTAATTTTTGTGGGAATTAATTAATTAGAAACTAATTAAAGAATCGAGGAACCGGGTTTTGTCAATCGTTAAGTTTTCGGTGATGGATTCTTGGTGAATCCCACATTAAACTGGAACGAGATTGCGGGTTTGTTCCGTAGTGTCTATGGGAATGTTTGACAATTTAAGAAATCGGAAAATCATGATACATGGGTTCGGAAATGATCTAACCATGGTTCGGTAAGTTCAATTGAGCTACAGCTCGATCGACTCACCCTCCATATGTGACGTTTGCACGGGGTTCAAAGATGACTTAGCATATCCGACAAGCCTTTATCGCTAAACGGGCTTCTCCTAGCCGGATCCGACCGACAGTCACATACGTTCCAACGAATAAGACGGGTAGGCTTGCCTACATTACCGACACCATTCGGGTACATGATTTATTGTTTCTTATAATATTGTCAAGTCCAAAACCGCGATCAGTAAACCCACCACTTTTTCAAAGTATTGAGTGGGAGCGGGGAAGGCTACAGCCGACCCCACGGCCTCTACTATAGATGCAAGCAAGTGAGAGAATGGTGACGCCTCATGCCGCTTTGATTTCGGCCCCCTTCGGATGGTGTTCACTGCTATCAAAATTCAAGGCTTGGTCTCCAAAATGATAGGATCTTGAGGACTCACCGGGTCACTGACCTACCCTACGTAGGCATACTCGGGGCGTACTTAAAGGTCTGATATACTAGGTCACACTCATCAAGATATTTTAAGAAATATCTTGGCTGAAAAAGGAAGGTAATCGGCAATTAAAGTATGGGATGTACGATTCCCATGAGATGTTTGATTCTCAAAGTTTAATCATCGAGAGAGATTGTCTCAGTTTAACCGTCATCGTGCTGATACCGACCCCCTACGTGGTGGTACGATGTGAGGTTAAATCCTTGGAATGGTAGGATAGACTTTTACAGTTTATAATTCCTAAAACTTATCTAGCCGTGTATGTATGAATTTTTTCTGTCAATTTTATTTACAACTATCATCTCTAGGCTACTAAACTGCTAGTGTAATGACTTCGTTAAAAGTGGAAAGTAACAAGAACGTTGAACTCATCAAAGAATGCAATTAAATCTCAAAAGAGATATTCCTGTTGAGCCTTTAAATCTTAAGTGACATAGTATAGGTATGTCACTGCTGTCACTCGTGTTGAACGAGAGACGCACTTTCTTCAAAGATGATGTAGGACTATATAAATTTCTATTAGTGAATTTTAATTGTGTGAGCAATCACACAAGAAATTTCTAATTGAAATATTGGAAAATCATCAATAAAGTGTTGCTAGTTAGATGGTATTTGTAACCGATAAACTAGTGGGAGCTTTATTCTTATGATTTGTTGTTTTTCTGAATCATTAGAAATGTGTTAAAGACTGCACAAGAATTTTCTATTCCTGGAAAAAAATGAACAAAGCATTACTAGTTAGACGGTATTTGGAACCGATAAACTAGTGGGAGCTTAGTTCTGTGATTTTCTAATCTCTGCAAAATCAAAATTAATGCATTTCTAGTTAGACGGTATTTGGAACCGATAAACTAGTGGGAGCTTTAACCTTATGATTTGTTGAATAGTCCAAACGAGTAACACTATCATCAGACATCCCACAGTTCCCGAGTAGTGTCTACTCAAATGATTTGCTAGTTCAAGACAATTTCCATATAAGGAAAGTCAAGAATGGGAAAGAATGTCTATACGTTTTAGTCATCTAAACTAAGTAGTTTCAAGGATAAACCGGAATATTAATAAATGGAAAATGAGAGGATAAGGAAGGTGATTTCAGATCACTGACCAATGCATCCTCAACGATTTCCTCGAAATCTAAGTTCTTTGGAAGAACAAGGTAGCTATGCATTAAACGATAAATAGAGTAGACAACGGGCAGTTATTTCAGCTAGAATAGTGGGAGTGATATAAGGAAATGAATTTCGGTTCAATCCTTGAATATCACAGAAAATTTATTTTCTGCTTTCAGATTCGTTGGAACAAATGGATTCACTTTCAATTCAATAATTTGTTTGTCTTATAGAAAGTGAATATGACATTTGTAGCACGAATCCAAGACTCGGAATTTTGTTTGATTAAGTCAGAACCACTAAGAAATGCTGAAAATGTATATGTAACAAATCTTAAACTATTAAAGGCAAAAGGTTTCCGTATTTAGATAAACACTTCTTCATACTCTATTAATTAGTGCATATTTCCTAAAGACAAGATCTGAAGCTTGGCTTAGGGTGATTTTTATCTCCCAGTCAAGGAACACTGTCTCAAAAAGAACAATGACTTAGCTTCCTTTCAATCGGGAAAGGGTAATAGATTTAAAGAAGTAACATAGCTTGTTCATAATGACCTTCGGGGTCTTGTGAAAGATACAAGTTAGAAGCAACTTCTGACTAGTGACATCTCATCAGACAATTACTCAAAACACCAGTAGGATTATCTAAAATATTTGGAGGTATCTCTGATTTCACCAGAGATAGAGTATTCCATGCTCAGTAATAGGCCATAGCATAGTCTTGGGACTGATGCTCGGCCTGCCTCCAACTGGAATTTATCCACTGAGGGATAACACCATAAATTTGCCTCATATAGTTATTAATGTGCTACAATACACTACTTAACTCATTTAAGATATTGGTTGTAAAATAACAGTTTACACTATCATGTAAAACCGAGAAGTCTACCTAGAAGATGCTTACAAATTTGTGGATAAGGAGTAAATTCGGTTCACCCCACTTCTGTCAATATAGGCATTTAACACTTAGTGCTTCAAGGTAGGACTGAAAATTTTGCGTACACGTTCAGATGATGACTGTTCATGCAATATCTTATACGTTGACTAAAGGTTGGCTATAAGATTCTTAAGATCAGAAAGTGACGGTTATACTGTCAAAACCCCTTCTGAAAGGGTCTGTGAATAACAACCTTGGACTTTGGAGTACGGTTACTCAAGGTAGTTAATAATTGATTAGATCAGACCACGTCCAACATTGGTTGTCGGTGATAATACTGATAATTACTACTAGATCAGAATATCGATCCACCAAGAACGCAATGGGAGTATGGTTTAACCATTACCTATTGTGGTTTTCTGAAGACTTTGCAGTTTAGAGGTGATTGATAACCTATGGTTCCTTGGGGCTGTATATGATTTTGATCAATAGAGGTTGGTTTAAAAGCCATAACCCTGTGAATGGAGTTTTGATACTCCAGTTCTATTCACACTCTAGTCGAACCACCCGAGTGTCTCAGGCCCAATGTGAGTAATTGGATCTACATGATAAGAGTCGAATGAATAGAAATTTTAACTTTCGGTACAAAGCTGAGTGGTCTAGGGGTGATTCACTAACAAGTAGAGAGTTAACCAGACCGTGAACTCTTTCACCACTCGGTCTTGTTTGATTTCGTTAGAAAGCAGAAAATAGGGGTGATTCCCTAGGACTTTCTTGCCGAACAAACGAAATCTGAATTCATTCAGAACAGAAGGGTTTTAGCTAAGAACTAATGGCAGATTCATTATAAAGCAGAAAATATGGGTGATTCCCTGAGACTTTTTTGCTGAACAATCGGAATCTGAATTTATTCGTAACAAAGGCTTATATCCTTTGCGGATTAAAGCAAACCTCTAGGTCATTTAAAAGTCACATATTTCAAGTATGTGGACTTGACCAGAATATTGATAATTCTTTCATAGACTGGATGTCAGTATTGGTAAAGTAGGGTTCATGAATGGTAACACTGAAACAGTTCGAAACAACATGGGTGTGTTATCTGAAGTCAGGAAACTGACATGCCAAGATTCTCTTTATGAAAGAATCAGACTACATTCTAAAGGATTTGATTCGGTCAAATTCCTGAGAATATGTCACTGGCAATCCCATCTTTCATAATGGTTAAGATGATTTTGCATATTGGTATGCAACATTCAACGAAGTAGTACTACCCTACCACTCACGGAATGCTTCTCTAATCCTGAGGATGAATAGAATATGGGATAGACTCTCTTTTGATAAGAGAAAGTCAGGAAATTACAAGTTAATCGAATCTTGGATTCGAGTATTAAATAGCAATTTTAGTACGTCCTCAAGTATCTTTGGAGAACGAGGAATGACATGCTAGTATATTCGGGTGCGAACTTGGATATAAGTGATTACACTGATTCTGACTTTAAGTCAGATTAAGCATATTGGGAGAGTACCACCTTTTTAGATGGAACGGCAACGTTTCGATCCTAAAGATCGTCTCGAGCTGACAACCTAACTTATCAGTATACTAAGTCGCGTGGCATTTAGATGTTGAATACTCACCGAGTCATCGACCGAACCTGTGGTGCGCACACTCGAGTGTATTTTGACATTTAAATGGTTTGATGCACTTGGCGGGTACAGAATTGAGGGATATATCTGATTTGCTTTTAGAGCAAGTGGGAGAATGTTGTGTATAAGGGGTATGCTCTAAACAATTAATCACTTGCCTTTCGTGCAAGTGGGAGATTGTTAGGTTTAGTGCCCGAAAGACAATTTCTGTAATTGTTTTTGACAGGATTTATAATTCATCTTAATATTTGCATTTATGCTTATATTAATACACTGCTGAAAACCCTAAGTACATCGGTATGTAATCACATAACTCATTTTATGGCATACACACGAGGATTGAGTTAGTGATGATATGCTTAAAACTAGTTAGTCTGTGGTGAATTTCATCAGAGTATGGGTCTCATGATTAATATACCAATAATGCGCTAGAACACTTAACGGTGTGACCATCTTATCCGGACCTTTGGTATAGGGTACCTAGTGGGGCATTTATATATGATGTCTATAATATTGGACTGGACCGATTTGATTTGAATTTTTGGTATAATTCCGTGATCGAGAAATCTTATCGAATCACAAGATGATCATATTGTAGGATGTAAGATCGCCGGATGGATCATAGATCCACCCGATTATGCCGCGGAAATTACGATATCTAGATCTAGTCAACCAAAATACATAAAATAATAGATCTAAACCTACGAGGGGGTTTAGATTACCAACCTTTTATGGTGCAATTACTCCAAGAACAAAGCTCAATCCAAGATCCAAGCTAGATGAGAAGCCACAGTCTTCCAACGTGTGTCTTTAGCAACACCAGGTGGATTGTGCTTCAAGCTGCCGGACCTCCTCGATATGCTACCTTAGAAAACCCAAAGTTTTCTAAATTCGAAACCCTAGTATTATAGCCGAAAATTCTAAGCTATAATACTCCCAATAATGCGTGTGATATGATGTGTTTGAGGCTTGGGAGTACTCTCTTTATATAGGAGAGAAATACTAGTCTCCAAGGTATTATTTAATTAATAAAAAAATCAATTAAAATAATCCTTTTCCTAAAAAGTTAAATCTAGAATATTCCTAAATTAAATAGGATATACAAAAGCTTTTCTTTTCCTTAAATTATTTAACAAATAAATAATTTAATCACATGTCTTATTATTTATCAAGAAAACTAATTTCTCAAAAAATTATTAAACCAAAAATGCAGCCACACTAATTAACAATTAGGTCACACGCATTTTGCATTATTTTGGGCCAAGTCCACGAAAAATTTATTTTCATGTATTTAATTATCTAGTCCAACTAAACAATTAATCCACATATCAATTTGTTGGTCCCTTGGAAAGGCTAACACAAGTTTAGAGAGAGGGGGGGGTGAATAAACTTGTCACCAAAAACTTTTCCTAAACTGAAAGTACCCCAGGAACTGAGTTTCTACTAAACTCAAACTGAACTAACAAGCTGATATTCAATATGACTCAGCTCAGTTCTGTTCCTACCCTTAAACTATGTAGTGGAGTTAACTAATTCAGTTTAACTGATGCTAGAACTGAACTAACTTGCAGCGGATAAGATAAAGCCTTTTGTGCAATAGATGTGTCAATAAAGATCTAAGTCTCCTATGTATCAGTTATGTGCTGACTCAGTGTCTGATGTTTGCTGAGTCAAGTAATGACAATATAATACAATAATTAAAGCAATTACAGCAAAAATATAAATGCATAAAGTAAATCAACACAGAGTTTGTTTATGGAAGTTCCGGGTGGTGTAATCCCGTACGTCGCCCCTTCTCCAGTGGTTTAGGAGATATCACTAGAATCTTGAGATAACTGTTAAAAAACAGTCCTTCACGACACCCTAGTTTAACTGTCTACATATAATGAAGAAATGTGAGATTGCTCCCTTCAATCTACACACTGATCCTTCGGAGGTGGAGTTACTCCTTCACCAGCTCACCACTAATACAAACACAGTCTGCAGACTGCATCAACAGCTGTGGCAACCAAGTTGCAACCGTATGAGGAAAGGTGGAGTTGCTCTCCAAAAACAATGCACAACCAACCATTTTTCACAAAGGTTAGGTTTAGAATTAATCAAAAGATTAATTCAGTGAGCTGTTTGATTCCTCTGGATATGACGTTGTAGCTCCAAGATGCCTTTTTCCCCCTTAATGGGTTACTTAATATTTCTCCATAATCCTTAAGGCAATTCTGTTGGATTCCCCTTTTTCAGATATGAAATCTAATTTTCTGGAACTGGATCTTTAGATATGTGCTTTGTAAAACTTTTTCCCAGATCTCTATTTTCCAAGCACTTCCTTCTGTGTATTTATAGGGAAGATTTAATGGTCAAATAAATTTTATAGCCGTTACTTTTGTCGTTTAGCCACCGTTCGTATGTACGACATTTTGTCGTTTAGACATATCAAAATCAAGGTCTGAACTCAGTTTTATACTCTTCTTCAAAACTGAGTACCTCGTATACTTGACATATGACTTCAATTGACTAAGTCAGGGTACACCATTCAGCTTCTTCTTTTCCTGGTAACTGATAATCTTTGTCCTTAAGATTATTCAGCTTTACATGATCTATAGTTCAGTTTCAGGTCACCACAGACTTGCCCGAATTCTAACTTATAGTCATGACTTAATCAGCTTCTAACTGAGTTTGCCACCTCAGTTATCCAGTCTTAATTAACTGAGTCTGTGTCCCTCAGTTCTTCATCAACTGAGTTTGAACCCTCTGTTCTTCAGCCTTCTAGATGTGCCAAGCCGAGTCTGTGTCCTCAAAGAAACTTATCTTCTTGATTCTTTCAAACCGAGTCCGATCCTCGATTCTTCATATGTATACTCATTTTGCTTGTTGTGACTCAAATTGCTCACCTTGTTTCTGCTTCTATTACAATGCTTGTGCGAAACAACCTATACAAAGTTCGGACTCTAGATTGAACTTATACATTTTTCTCTAGACTATTTCTTGCTTCTTCTTTTATTATGCACTATAACAGCAAGTTATGACTTCATCATCATGGGTTATAAGTGAACTTACTAGATACGTGACGAATCATCATCCAAACACAAATATTATTTCCAACAATTTCCATATTTTTGATGATGTATCATAACCCTCCCCAAAAGCAATATTAAAAGAGTAATGCAAGAATCAGAACAAATAAAATAACAACCTAAAACAGCTGAGTTTATTGCAAACTTGTGCCAAAACAAACAGAGTTACTAAAATCATTACAATTTATCTTTTTCCAAATACAACATCTTTTCACCAAGAAAGATACTTCTTTTTGTTTCTAGAAGCCTTCTTTCTTTTCCTTCTTCTCTTGATTCATCATCTCTGGGCTTAATATCCAGGTATTCATTGATCAACCGATTTGCTTCTTCGCTATCCTGGTTCTTGAGTTTTATCAAAATTTCTTTAATCTGCTCATCCATTATCTTCTCTTCTTCTTTTGATATCAAGTTATGTCTTACTCTTTCAGCTCTTCCTTCTGGTTTCATTTCGGCTTCCCCCTCAGTCTTTGCTTCTTTATCTCCAACTTCTTTTAATTCGTTTTGCAATCTAGCACAAATTGCAATCTTCCTTCTGATGTTCAACATAGCTTTAATTGAGGCTTATTCATCTTTATCAGTTCTAGTTTCTACAAAAGTTTCTTCTGCAATTACCTCCTCGATCAGATTATCAACTGCTTCTCCATTTTGTTGAATGAAAAGTAAATCAGCATTCACTTTTTTGTCTTGTTCTTCAACCATTTGTTTAGCGTAGGTTTCTTCAGCTGACTTTGGTTCAGATTTAACTTCAGCACCTTCAGTTTTATCAGCATTATCAGCATCACCTCCGGCTTTATCTTCCCCCTTGTTGAAGATATGCAAATGCTTTCCTCAAATAATTTTTACTAGGTGATGATGTTGGAGTATTTTTTCAGACCTGAGTAGTGTGCTGTTGAGATAGATTCATGTAATTCATAGAGCTTCTTTTGTAGAGTCTTCATCAGGCTTTCTATGATCATTTTTATCCCTTCCTGTTGCTGAGTCTTTTCAGTTGCACAATGGGGAATGTCCTTCAATGTTGAATTGCTTGTAGACGTAACTTGAACTTGAGATGAGGAACTGGATTCATGATAATGAGAGTCATGACTTAATAGTTCTTTCTCATACTCAGTTGCACAAAATCCAATATCTTCCAGACTTTCTCTTTGCTTCTCAGTGTTTCCTACATTTTCATCAGCTGAGGATTCACTTTCTTCAGTTTTGTCTTTAATCAGAATTATTACTTCAGTTCCAATTTTCCTTTGAGTCATTGTGAAATGCTTCTGCATCATCCTCCTTTGCCTTCTAGCTGTTCTATCATCATGGTTTTCAGTTTTGCTAGAGACCAAAGTTTCTCTTATGACTTCATCATTGACTTTTCTTTTGTTCGATCCACTGGCCACTGATTTCTTTATTACCTCTGACTCTGTAGGTCTAGAGATGGAGAAATAGTTCAATATCCTTTGTACAAAATATGGAATCCCTTTTTCAACACGAACTTTTCTCGAATTGTCTTCCTTCGTTGAACTTTTGCTTTTTCATCTAAAATTTGTTTGATCAATTGCCTGAGAACAAACTTGTTCCAATCCAGCTTCTTCTCAAACCAAATAGTATAGATTAGTTTCAGTTTCTCTGTGGAAAGAGTGTAGAGATTCCAAGTGTGACCAATGACATTTTTGGTCAGAAGAATTGTCAAAAATGCGAACTCATGTTTTTGTTGATGAATAGATCCAATGAAATTCTTCTTATACTTGTCGATTGCTGTGACTTCTCAAAGTCAGTCTTTTTCTTCATTTCCAAAAGTAAGAGATGACGATCCTCCATATATGTCCAAACCAAAGACTAAGGAAAGAAGATGTGCATTAACAATAATGCTTTTCTCTTGAACTGCTGTCTTGAAACTCTTTCCATCATCGGCGATTAAGGCGTTTCTGTTGAAATCTTTGATATCTTCTAGGTACAGAGTATTGACCTTCGTATCAATCAGGTTTTCAAGTCCTCGAACCCTTTTGATTTTATACGCAACTGAGTTGATAGGATGGAGTTTGAATTTTTGACTAAAGTCATCGGACTCATGGTGATTCCTTCATCAATGTTATATTTCTCCATGGATTTTCAATTAGAGTATTCTTGGGGGAACCTTGAATATTTGAAGTTGATTCTGCAAGACTTGGTCAAAAAAAATTTAAGACCAGTATACGTTTTTAAGTGTTTCGATATACTCAACCGCTTAAGTGAGAGTCGTGTCACAATCAATGAGATTTGTAGGGATGCACATCTACTTCTTCCCCTCGATTGACACGTTCTCTTCTGGTGATATGTTTGTCAGCCCAAGCGTCAGATAGTAGCTGGAAAGTTTTCGATCTTTGACCATTTTGCCCTTCATCAGCTTTTGTTTGGAAGTCAGTTTTTCTATGGATTTTATAATAAAAACTGACTTTACCTGCAAAACAGTTTTAAGTTTTCTTCGGTACCCATATTTTCTTGGGTCCGGATGGATTAGTTCTTGAAGTATAACTTTCAGCTTCTATGATGAGAGAATTAAACCTTCTCATCTCCTTTCTAGAAAGACATTTATGATCAACTTTAGTTGATTTAACAAGATTTATTTTAGATTTATCATCTTTATTTTCTTTGTGTAATCCACAAGGTCTCACAGTATCTTGATGTCTAGAGTTTATACTCTTTGAAATCTCATGACTGGGTAAGGGTGAGGAATTTTCATTGCTTTTGTCAAATTTAGTAGATATTAACCTTTCAGCTAGAATTGACATTTCAGTTTTAAGAAACTCATTCCAATCTTTTGCTTTGCCAAGATCTATATCTTTTAGTTTCAACTCAAGTGTGAGTTTTTCCACCAACTTGACAAGCTCAGAGTTTCTTTGACTGTGTTCAGCGGATGATAACTGTGTTGAAGAATGTACCTTTTCTTGATTATTTGTTACAGCTTCACAGTATCAGTGTACATTCTTTGGTTGCTCTTCTATATCGCCAGTTCCTTGCAACAACTCCTTTTCTTCTTCTTCTGAAAAATTACTTAGTGACGGAACTCCTCTGGATTTGTCACCATATACAATGAAATTGATATCCACATTATCACTGAGTTGAGGTTCTGTATTTGTCTGTGAATTTGTAGCACTGAACCTCTTAAGTTCTTGATCCTAAAAATCAGTACATTTTGCAAACAGTTAGTCAGGCGGTGAGTAAGCCAACTTCTAATTCTAGATGTATCCATTAAAATCCAACTAAGTGCTTTTACAACTGATACATTGAGGGGTTATCAACAATTGGTTTGTCTATGGATCAATTCCAAAAGGAGGAACCTCTCCAATACCAATTGTTGGTCCCTTGGATAGGCTAACACATGTTTAGAGGGGGGGGGGGATGAATAAACTTGTCACAAAAAACTTTTCCTAAACTAAAAGTACCCCAGGAACTGATTTTCAACTAAACTCAAACTAAACTAACAAGCTGATATTCAATATAACACAGCTCAGATCTGTTCCAACCCTTAAACTATGTAGTGGAGTTAGCTAATTCAGTTTAACTGATGCTAGAACTGAACTAACTTGCAGCGGATAAGATAAATCCTTTTGTGCAATAGATGTGTCAATAAAGATCTAAGTCTCTTATATATCAGTTCTGTGCTGACTCAGTGTCTAATGTTTGCTGAGTCAAGTAATGACAAGATAATGCAATAATTAAAGCAATTACTGTATAAATATAAATGCATAAAGTAAATCAACACAGAGTTTGTTTATGGAAGTTCCGGGTGGTGTAATCCCGTACGTCTCCCCTTCTCCTGTGGTGTAGGAGGTATCACTAGAATCTTGAGATAACTGTTACAAAATCCTAGCCTAATGACAGTCATTCACGACACCCTAGTTTCACTGTCTACACATAATGAAGAAAGGTGAGATTGCTCCCTTCACTCTACACACCGATCCTTCGGAGGTGGAGTTACTCCTTCAGCAGCTCACCACTAATACAAACACAGTCCACAGACTGCATCAACAGCTGTGGCAACCAAGTTGCAACCGTATGAGGAAAGGTGGAGTTGATCTCCTCAAACTATGCACAACCAACCCTTTTTCACAAATGTTAGGTTTAGAATTAATCAAAAGATTAATTTAGTGAGCTGCTTGATTTCTCTGGATGTGGCGTTGTAGCTCCAAGATGCCTTTTCCCTCCTTAATGGGTAACTGAATATTTCTTCATAATCTTCAAGGCAATTTTGTTGGCTTCCCCTTTATCAGATATGAAATCTGATTTTCTGGATCTGGACCTTTAGATATGTGCTTTGTAAAAATTTTCCCAGATCTATGTTTTCCAAGCACTTCCTTTTGTGTATTTATAGGGAAGATGTAACGGTGAAATAAATTTTATTGCCCTTACATTTTTCGTTTAGCAAATGTTCATATGTACGACCTTTTGTCGTTTAGAAATATCAATATCAAGGCCTTAACTCAGTTTTCTACTCTTCTTCAAAACTGAGTACCTCGTATAGTTGACATCTGACTTCAATTAACTAAGTCATGGTACACCATTCAGCTTCTTTTCCTGGTAATTGAAAATCTTTGTCCTTAAGATTATTCAGCTTTACATGATCTATAGTTCAGTTATATGCCACCACAGACTTGCCTGAATTCTGACTTATAGTCATTATTAAATCAGCTTCTAACTGAGTTTGCCACCTCAGTTATCCAGTCTTAATTAACTGAGTCTGTGTCCCTCAGTTCTTCATCAACTGAGTTTGAAACCTCAGTTCTTCAGCCTTCTAGATGAGCCAACTGAGTCTGTGTGCCTCAGCGAACTTATCTTCTTCAGTTCTTTCATACTGAGTCTGGTCCCTCAGTTCTTCATATGTATACTCAGTTTGCTTGATGTGACTCAGCTTTTCGCCTAGTTCCTGTCTATTACAATGCTTGTCTGAAACAACCTATACAAAGTTCAGACTCTAGATAGAACTTATACATTTTTCTCTAGACTATTTCTTGCTTCTTCTTTCATTATGCACTATAACAGCTAGTTATGACTTCATCACCATGGGTTATAAGTGAGTTAGATACGTGATGAATCATCATCAAAACACAAATATTATTTCCAACACAATTAATCAGTCCAATCCAACTATTTAATTATAATTGAGGTGAAACGACGAGAAAACACATATGCTATATTAGAAGCCACGTCGGGGACCATGGACCCATATTCAGTAGCTATAATAAATCGAATAAAATTATTCATCTGACCGAACAATATTATTCATTCCATTAATTCCGGGATTACACCACCATAAACCCGAAACTGAACTCTGCCGAATGTAGATATAAACTTACACTCAACTATGAGTCATAAGGTGTCCACTGATATAATCATTACATACGGATAAATCCTCCATAGACTGTTCACTTCGATTCGGGATATCTCCGTAAACCCTTCTCGAAACATATTATCCTTATTTACCATTAACCCCCTAGTGATCAATTAGTTCATAACTAATATAATATGAACTGGGCCCATCGATCAGTTTCTTGGGTTAAAAAATAAGGGAAATTTCTGTCTATTTCCCGAGGGAAGGAATGGATTTCATATCTGTGATAGCACAGACTACTCACTCATCCTAGAATGGAGCCAACGAGAAGTGTTGGACCACATACTAAGAAGTGATTCTTACTAACACATCAAACCCTACCCTAGTCTAAGTAGTTGTCTATGATCACCTCAGGATTGAGATTAATCCATATATGATCATCTTGTGATTCGATAAGACTTCTCGATTACGGAATTATATCGAGAACTCAAATCAAATAGGTCCAGCCTTATATGGTTATCATTATATATAAATGCCCCATTAGGTACCCTATTACCGATAAATCCGGATAAGATCATCACACCTAAAGTGTTCGGGCGCATTATTAGCAAATTAATCTTGAGACCATTACTCATTAACAAACGCTACGGACTAAGTTAATTTTAAGTATATTTCACAAACTCAATCCTCGTGCGTATAGCCATGCCTTCGAGTTATGTGATTACATAATCAACATACTTACGGTTTTCTACAGTGTATTAATATTGGCAATAAATGCGAATAAATAAGATGAAATAAATTATGTCATTTATTTAAATAAAACAATTACAAATTGTCTTTGTGGCATAAAACCTAACAATCTCCCACTTGCACGAAGGGCAAGTGGATTAATTGTTTTAGAGCACACCCTATATCTATATTACAGCAATACAACTCTCACTTGCTCTAAAGAAAATAAGTCATGTCCCTAATACCAATAGACTCAAAGTACCGGTTGAAGACTTCTAACGGCAATGTCTTGGTGAATGGATCAACAGGGTTGTCAGTAGAGGCAATTTTCTTGACGGAAATGTCTCCTCTTTGGACTATGTCTCTGATCAAATGGTATTTTCGCTCAATATGCTTTGAATTGCAATGACTACAAGGTTCCTTCTTATTTGATACTGCCCCATTGTTTTCACAATAGAGAGTGATCGGATCGTTGTGATTTGGAGAGACCCCTAAACCACTCAGGAACTTTTTGAGCCAAACTGCTTTCTTAGCCGCCTCAGAGGCCGCTATGTATTCAGCTTCCATAGTAGAATCAGCCGTGCTGGATTGCTTGACACTTCTCCAAATGACTGCCCCACCACCAATGGTAAACACTGAGCCTGAGGTAGATTTGAAATCATCTCGATCTGACTGGAAGTCAGAGTCAGTGTACCCCAGTACATCCAGGTTTGCACCCGAATATACCAACATATTTCCTAGTCCTCTTCAAGTACTTTAAGAGGTTCTTTACTGCAATCCAATGCTCATTTCCTGGATTCAACTGATAAAGACTAACGTGTCCAACGCCATAACAGATGTCAGGTCTAGTGCACAACATAGCGTACATTAGACTACCTACAGCCGAAGCATAAGGCACTCTTTCCATAGCCTCTATTTCCTCTAGAGTCTGGGACTCTGAGTCTTAGAGAGATGGACGCCGTGATGAGTTTGTAGGTAACCCCTCTTTGCATCCGTCATGCTATATCTAGCCATCACCTTATCAATGTAAGAACTTGTGAAAGAGCTAACATCTTGTTCTTACGATCCCGTATTAACTGGATCCCGAGAACATAATTCGCCTTTCCCAAATCTTTCATTTCGAATTGGCTGGCCAACCAAATTTTAATGTCCGACAACATCCCTTTATCGTTTCCAATTAAGAGAATGTCATCTACGTACAACGCTAGAAACGCAGCCTTATCCTTAACGACTTTTTTGTATACACAAGGTTCATCAGGATTTTGTTCGAAATCATTTGACTTAATGGTGTCATCAAATCTATGATTCCAAGACCGAGATGCTTGCTTCAACCTATAAATGGATCTCATCAACTTGCACACTTTGTGCTCTTGGCCTTCCTCGATGTATCCTTCTGGTTGTTGCATATAAATTTCTTTGTCGAGAATGCCGTTAAGAAACGCTGTCTTGACATCCATTTGCCAGATTTCATAATCTAGGCATGTAGCAATAGAAAGGAGGATCCGGATGGATTTAAGCATGGCCACATGGGAGAAGGTCTCTTCATAGTCTATACCCTCTCTGTGTGTGTAGCCCTTAGCTACAAGCCGTGCTCTAAAGGTTTGCACCTTACCATCAACTCCTCGCTTCCACTTGTAGAGCCACTTGCTCCCTATGGATTTTACTCCTTCGGGGAAATCTACAAGTTTCCAGACATAGTTGGAGTACATAGACTCCATCTCTTGATTCATCGCGTCAACCCATTGATCCTTGTAACAATCATCCATGGCCTTGCGAAAAGACACAGGATCATCTTCCACACCATCAAGGACGGCTACGTTCACCTCCGATGGTCCAAACCGATTTGGTGGCCGAACCACTCTCTCAGTACGTCTGGGTGGATTAGGATTAGGTGTGACTGTTGCATTCGTAGTGTTGTCTACTGTGACACTAGGTGGCACTTATAGTCTGACCTCATCAGAAAGTAACTACTCAAGTATGACTTTACTTCGAGGCTTGAAGTCTGTCATATACTGATCCTCCAAAAACATGGCGTTAGTAGAAACTATCACATTGTTATCTTCCGGATCGTAAAACAGACCTCCACGTGTTCCCTTAGGTTAACCAACAAACATACATACTTTCATACGCTTTTGTAGTTTCATAGTCTTGTCAACCAGTATATGTGCAGGATAACCCCAAATCCGGAAGTGACGCATGATTTCGCGACGTCCATTCCACAATTCCACGGGTGTCTTATCGACAGACTTTGACGGTACGATATTAAGTATGTATACCGCTGCTTCTAGAGCATAACCCCAAAAGGATATCGGCAGCGAGGCGTAGGTCATCATAGATCTGACCATGTCAATCAATGTTCTATTTCTCCTTTCAGCAACTCTATTTTGCGGAGGTGTCCTAGGTGCAGAACGTTGGGAATAGATCCCATGTTCAATTAGGTAGTCAGTGAACTCAGTATCTAAGTACTCTCCACCGTGATCAGAGCGAAGACATTTCAAAGACTTACCTAATTGCCTATCGGCTTCTTCTTGAAATTCCTTAAACTTGCCAAAAGTCGCTGATTTTCGACGCAGCAGATAAACATATCCGAACCTCGAGTAGTCTTCGATGAAAGTCACAAAATACTCGAATCCGCCTCTAGCTTGCACATTCGTCGGACCACAAAGGTCTAAATGTACTAATTCTATAGGTTCTTTGGCCCTATTCCCTCTTGAGGAGAAGGGACGCTTAGTCATTTTTCCTTCCAGTCAAGATTCGCAAACCGGCAAGGAGTCAACAGATAACTCTTTTAAGTTATCACCCTTAGCCAGTCGTTTGAGTCTTTCAAAGGAAATGTGACCTAGCCTAATGTGCCAAAGATATGTACTATCTTCTTTATGAGAAATTTTCTGCCTTTTAGCAGATTGTTGATGCGCTACTTTAAACATTTCAGCATTTAACAGGGGAGCTTGCGTAGGTTTAATGAAATATAATCCGTTTTCTAATACAGTTGTACACAAAGTAAACCCATTCTTTGAAATAGTAAACTCATTATTCATAAAAGAAACATAGTACAACTGGTCTTTCAAAGCAGAAAATGAAATTAAATTTCTCTGAAAGTTCGGAATAAAATAAACATTGTCTAACTTCAAAGTTTTATTTTCAAAATGTAAAACAACAGCTCCCACTTCTTTTGCTAAAACTAATGCCCCAGTGCCGACTCTCATAACTTGAGCTCCTTCCTCTAGCTCCTCAAACGAACTAAGGATCTGCAAAGAAGAACATACATGGTTAGTAGCTCCAGTATCCAGTATCCAAATTGATACATCTTTAGCTACATTAAAAGATTCCAAGACAAGTAATTCAGGATTACCTTTCTTATCTTTCTCATTGATAGCCTTAACCTTCCCATCCTTTACATCTTTGAGAAATACGGGGCAGTGACGACGCCAGTGCCCTATCTCTTTGCAGTAAAAACACTTGCCCTTGGGCTTGGATGGTGCATTCGCCTTAGCCTTCTTCTTCATAGGTTTAGGCGCCGGCGCAGTTTGTTTCTTTTTTTTTTTGGCTTACCCTGCTGGTTAGGCTTAGACACCTTGGCTACGAACATATTGGCCTCAACCTTCTTTTCCTGCTCTTGGGTTTTATCTTTCGTAAAAAGACTCTCGAAGACTTGAAGTTCGTTGATCAACTCCGTCATGGTAAGACGAGACATAGTCATGACGTAGTTAGTCCTGAATGTTAGGAAATCAGGTGTCAGAGATTCGAGAATCACGGACACTTGGGTAGCATCGTCTATATTTGCACCATGAGTTTCTGCTTCAGTAAAGTAACTAATCATGTTCATCACATGACCAGTAACTGACTGACCCTGCCTCATCATGGCATTGACAGCCTTCCTCACAGCCTCGTGTCTTGCTTGATCAGACGGTTTGCCAAACATGGTGGTCAAATGCTGCATAATTGCTTGTGTAGAATTGAAACCCTCAAATTTGGTCTGATTGACCTCCGACACTGAGGCTAAGAAGATGCCACTTGCCTTATTATTCACCTCTATCCATTTTTTATGTTGATCGCAAATGCGTTTAGCCGGATTATGAGGGGGAATAACAGGGCACTCCTCAGTCAAAACAAATTGTGCATTCTCAAATATAAGCACCATGTTTACGTTACTTTTCCACTTAGTAAAATTGTCGCCATTTAGCTTATCGTTCAGTAAAGTTTGAATTTGCGAAGACATGTTGCTGTAAATAAAATGACAGAAATTTAATCAATTTTAATTTGTATTTTAGGAATAATAAACTTATATAATGTCTATCCTACCATTCCAAGGATTTAACCTCACACCTCAGTGCCGCCGTATGGTAGGTCAAAGAGGTGACGGTTAAACTGAGACAATCTCTCTCAATGATTAAGCTTCGAGAATCAAACATCTCACGGGAATCAGACATCTCGGACCTTAATCATTGATTACCTTCCTTTTTCTAGCCTAGATATTTTGAAAATATCCATAAATAGTGTGACCTACTATATCAGATCTTAAAGTACGCCCCGAGTATGCCTCCGTAGGGTCGGTCAGTGACTCAACGAGTACCCAAAATCCTATCCATTCAGAGACCAAGCCTTGAATTTTGATAGGGGTGAACACCATCTGTAAGGGCCGAAATCAAAGTGGCTTGAGGTGTCACCCTTCTCACACGTGCTTGCATCTATAGTAGAGGCCGTGGGGTTGGCTGTCGCCTTCCCTCGCACTCAATAATTTGAAAAAATGGGTGGGTTTACTAATTACGGTTTCGGCCTTGACAATAAGAAACAATAAATCAAAGTACTATGAACAGGGTCGGTTAAGTAGGGAAGCCTGCGCCGTCTTATTCCTTGGAACATATGTGACAGTCCAGGCTAATCCGGCAAGAGAAGCCCCGTTTAGCCCGAAGGCTTATCGGCTATGTTATGTCTTGTCGAACTACTGTATCGTACATCACACGTGGAGGGGAGTCGATTGAGCTGAAGCTCGGTTGAACTCGCCCAACCATGGTTAGACCATTCCGAACCCATGTATTAAGATTTTCTGATTTCTGAATTGTCAGCCAAAGCATAATCTCGTTTGTGTTTAAGGTGGGTTCACCGCGAAGCCATCACCGAAAACTCAATGATTTATCTAAGTGGGATTCACCGAGAATCCATCACTAAAATCGTAACGATTGAGAAAATCCAGGTCCTCGGTTTTTATAATTAGTTACTTAATTTTAATTAACTACCACATATTAATTAAAACAAGTATGTTAACTAATTAATCGAGTTATACACGCCTAATTTAATTCAAAATTAAACCTCTACGTGTATGCATTGGAGTGGAATCATGAAGATGCATGTAAGGGAAATTTCCGGTTATATCACACAATACTCGATCATACACGAAAAAAATAACGGAAAAGTAAACACCGAGATGGACCGTTGGAACCCCCGACAAACCAATTTTCTAAGGAAAAGTAAAAAAACTTAAACTAATCTTCGAGTCTTGATCTTCGAATCTTGAGCTCGAATCACCGGATTACGAACCACGAACACCCTAGAGGAGAAAGACTTTTAAATTAAATGAATCCAATTTATTATAATTAAAACCTTTTTAATTAAATATATATTATTTTTATATGCGGCTGTATGAAAATTATTCCCGAAATATATATATATATATATATATATATATATATATATATATATATATATATATATATATATATATATATATATATATATATATATCTTTATTTTCTGCCAATACGGCAGATTTTTATTAAAAAAATCAGCTTAAAAAATATAGATACAGCCACTTGAAAAAAATAAACCCAAGACGCGGGTTATAAAAAAACAGGACTTATAGCGACGCTTTTCAGCATCGCAGAAAGTCCTGTAGCATATTTTAATTAAAAAATAGGTTTTTAACCGTTTCCCCTCGTTCATACCATGGGTTTCGCCTTGATCTTCATCTTTTCACCAAGATCTTCATATTTCGAGCCCGGAATATATAAAATTACAATAAAGCTTGCATCTTTTTACATAAAATTCGATTGCATTAAATTAAAATACAAATCCAATACTCAATTGTTACTAAACAAGAGAGCTACAAAATAGATCTACGGGTAAACAATACCAACCCCAATCCATATCTTCAACCACGACAATCACAAGGCAATATACATGAATAAATTTCGATGTATATAAAAAAGCAAACGAAAAACAAAAAAAAAAACAATCTAAACATGCTTTTTCCACTCCTAGATTTAAAATTTAAATACTTTGATTGATAGATCAAAGGCTCCGATACCACTTGTAGGATGTAATATCACCGGATGGATCATAGATCCATCCGATTACGCAGCGGAAAGTATGAGATCTAGATCTATTCAACTAAAATACATAAACTAATAGATCAAAACCTACGAGGGGGTTTAGATTACCAACCATTTATGGTGCAATTACTCCTAGAACAAAGGTCAATCCAAGGTCCAAGCTAGATGAGAAGCCACAGTCTTCCAACGTGTGTCTCCTAGCAACATCAGGTGGATGGTGTTTCAAGCCGCCGGACCTCCTCGATATGCAACCTTAGAAAACCCGAAGTTTTCTAAACTCGAAACCCTAGTATTATTGCCAAAAATTCTAAGCTATAATACTCCCAATAATGCGTGTGATATGATGTGTTTTGAGGCTTGGGAGTACTCTCTTTATATATGAGAGAAATCCTAGTCTCCAATGTATTATTTAATTAATACAAAATCAATTAAAATAATCCTTTTCCTAAAAAGATAAATCTAGAATATTCCTAAATTAATTAGGATATACAAAATATTTTCTTTTCCTTAAATTATTTAACAAATAAATAATTTAATCACATGTCTTATTATTTATCAAGAAAACTAATTTCTCAACAAATAATTAAACCAAAAATGCGGCCACCATAATTAACAATTAGGTCACACTCATTTTGCATTATTTTGGGCCAAGTCCATGAAAAATTTCTTTTCATTTATTTAATTATCTAGTCCAACTAAACAATTAATCCACATATCAATTAATTAGTCCAATCCAACTATTTAATTATAATTGAGGTGAAACGACGAGAAAACACATATGCTATATTAGGAGCTACATCGGGTACCATGGACCCATATTCAGTACCTACAATAAATGGAATAAAATTATTCGTCTGACCGAACAATAATATTCAATCCATTAATTCCGGGATTACACCACCATAAACCCGAAACTGAACTCTGCCGAATATAGATATAAACTTACACTCAACTATGAGTCATAAGGTGTCCACTGATATAATCATTACATACGGATAAATCCTCCGTAGACTGTTCACTTCGATTCCGGATATCTCCGTAAACCCTTCTCGAAACATATTATCCTTATTTACCATTAACCCTCTAGTGATCAATTAGTTCATAACTAAGGTAATATGAACTGGGCCCATCAATCAGTTTCTAGGGTTAACAAATAAGGAAACTGTATGTCTACATCCTGAGGGAAGGAATGGATTCCATATCTGTGATAGCACAGACTACTCATTCATCCTAGAATGGAGCCAACGAGAAGTGTTGGACCACATACTAAGAAGTGATCCTTACTAACACATCAAACCTTACCCTAGTCTAAGCAGTTGTCTGTGATCACCTCAGGATTGAGATTAACCCATATATGATCATCTTGTGATTCGATAAGACTTCTCGATTATGGAATTATATCGAGAACTCAAATCAAATCGGTCCAGCCCTATATGATTATCATCATATATAAATCCCCCATTATTTACCCTATTATCGACATTCCGGATAAGACTGTCACACCTAAAGTGTTCCGGGCGCATTATTAGCAAATTAATCTTGAGACTTTTACTCGGATTAACAAACGCTAAGGACTAAGTTAATTTTAAGTATATTTCACAAACTCAATCCTCGTGCATAGTTATGTGATTACATAATCAATATACTTATGGTTTTCTGCATTGTATTAATATTGGCAATAAATGCGAATAAATAAGATGAAATAAATTCTGTCATTTATTTAAATAAAACAATTACCAATTGTGTTTCGGGCATAAAACCTAACACATATATAGATTAATCTCAATCCTGATGTGATTACAGTCTACTGCTTGGTTCAAAGTAGGGTTTGATGTGTTAGTTAAGGATCACTTGGATACATGTGATCTGAACACTTCTCGTTGGCTCTATTCTGGAATGAGTGAGTAGTTTGTGACTTCACAGATATGGAATCCATTCCTTCCTGCGGGAAGTAGACAGACAGTTCTCTTATTTGTTAATCCCAGAAACTGATCGATGGGCCCAGTTCATATTATATTTGTTATGAACTAATTGATCATTAGGGGGTTATTGGTAAATAAGGATAAGATGTTTTGAGAAGGGTTTACGGAAATATCACGAATCAAAATGAACAGTCTATGGAGGATTTATCCGTATGTAATGATTATATCAATGGATGCTTATCGACTCAGTGATTAGAGTGTAAGTATAGATCTATAATCGATAGAGTTCAATTTTGGGTTTATGGTGGCGTAATCCCGGAATTAATAGATTGAATAAGAATTGTTCTGTTCGATGAATAATTTTATTTAATTTATGGTACCTACTGGTTATAGGTCCATGGTCCCCGATGTGGCTCCTAACAAGCATATGTTTCATGACGTTGGGCCTCAATGATAATTAAGTAGTTGGACTATTTAATTGATGTGCGAATAATTATTTAGTGGGCTAAATAATTAAATAAATGGAAAAAACATTTTTTGTAGACTCGGCCCATTATGAGAAATTTTGTGTGCTAGCCTTATTTGACTAGGGCATGGCGTGTTCTACATGTTGTGATTAGGAAGAAATTAGTTTTCTTGGATAATTACATGTCATGTGATTAATTGTTTATATGTTAAATAATTAATCAGGAGATATTAGATATTATCTATTATATATATCTAAATTAGTTTTAGAATATATTAGATTTATCTTTTATTTAATAAAGGATTATTATGATTGATTATTTAATTAATTATTGAATCCTTGAAAGACAAGGATTTCACTCCTATATAAAGAGAGTTCTCCTAAACATTTAATATACCATAATACACGCATATACACACAAAATAAGCTTGGAATTTTCGGCCAAGCTTAGGGTTTCGAGTTGGGAATATCTTCGGGATTTTCCGGGTAGCATATCTAGGAGGTCAAGCATCAAGGATCAACATCCACCGGTTGTTGCTTGGAGATACAAATCGGAAGACTGTGGCCTCTCAACTATTTGGATCTCGGCTTCTCAGTCTTTGGATCTAATCTTTTGATTGGTAAGTAGATCTAACCTTCTTGTAGTTTAGATCTATTTATTTTATATGCTTTAATTTACATTGATCGTGATCCTTGTTTTTCCACTGCGTAACAGGGCGGATCTAGATCCGTCCGGCGATATTACATCCAACAAGTGGTATCGGAGCCTCCGATCTATAAATTAAAGTATAATTGATAGATCTAGGAGTAGAAATTGCATGTTTAGATTGCATTGTTTTTCCATTAATTTTACTTCCAAAATCATGATGATGAATGCTTTGATATGTTGTGGTTGAAGAGATGGATTGGGGTTAGTATTGTTTACTCGTTAGATCTATTGTAAACTCATACAAATTCGTTTATATGAGTATAAGAAATTTTGTAATTTTAGTTTCCTAGAAGTAGATCTGTATTGTCTCTGTTCATTTTTTATTCATTCCTAGAGATTGATCCGTTGAAACGACAATCCCTCCTGTCAGAATGAAGAATAAAAGTTGAGGATCAAGCCCTCAAAATTTGATGTCAATCGGAATCTGTCTCGATATCAGATCGCTGCAAAAAAGTTACTGGAGGAGTTTGAAACATAGATCCGACCATTCAGATTGACTAACATGGATTTATGAACAAGCTCTAAAAATTTCAGGTCGATCGGGTTTTGTCTCGGTGCCCGATCGTCTCCGGGAAGACACTGTTGCGCCGCATTTGTAAACAGATGCAGCAGTTGGATCGGCGGCTTGCTAGGATCAATTGGGCCGTCAAAACTCGGATCCAACCGTCCATATTAAATTGGGTGGAGTGAAGAACAATTCCATAAAGTTTTGTGACGATCAAAGTTAGTTTGGATGTCTGATCATCGATAAAACGCAGCAGCAGCAGAATAGAAAATAGTAAACCCTAGTTAGGGTTTGTTTATTTTTCTGTTTAATAGGTTAGATACGGGGTACCAACGATCCATCTTGATGTTTATTTTCCGCACTAGTATGTATGCTTAGGATGTATGCGTAGAACCGTAAAATTACCATGACATGCATTATATCATTAATTATACCCCATATGCATACATGTAACAATTTAATTCTGGATAATTAATTAGGCATGTATTCAACTCGATTAATTAGTTAATTTTTTAATTAACTGTTTTGGGAATTAATTATTTATAAACTAATTAAAGAACCGAGGAACCGAGTTTTGTCAATCCTTAAGTTTTCGGTGATGGATTCTCGGTGAATCCCACCTTAAACCGGAACGAGATTGCGGGTTTGTTCCGTAGTGTCTACGGGAAAGTTTGACAATTTAAGAAATCGGAAAATCATGATACATGGGTTCGGAAATGGTCTAACCATGGTTGGGTAAGTTCAAATGAGCTACGGCTCGATCGACTCACCCTCCACGTGTGACGTTTGCACGGGGGTTTGGCAAGACTTAGCATATCCGACAATCCTTTAGGGTTAAACGGGGCTTCTCCTAGCCGGATCCGACCGACAGTCACATACGTTCCAACGAATAAGACTGGTAGGCTAGCCTATATTACCGACACCATCCGGGTACAAGATTTATTGTTTCTTAAAATATTGTCAAGTCCAAAACCGCGATCAGTAGACCCACTACTTTTTCAAAATATTGAGTGGGAGCGGGGAAGGCGACAGCCGACCCCATGGCCTCTACTATAGATGCAAGCAAGTGAGAGAATGGTGACACCTCATTCTGCTTTGATTTCGGCCCCCTTCGGATGGTGTTCACCACTATCAAAATTCAAGGCTTGGTCTCCGAAAGGATAGGATCTTGAGGACTTGCCTGGTCACTGACCTGCCCTACGTAGGCATACTCGGGGCGTACTTAAATGTCTGATATAGTAGGTCACACTCATCAGGATATTTTAAGAAATATCTTGGCTGAAAAGGAAGGTAATAGACGATTAAAGTATGGGATGTACGATTCCCATGAGATGTTTGATTCTCAAAGTTTAAACATCGAGAGAGATTGTCTTAGTTTAACCGTCATCATGCTAATACCGACCCCCTAGGCGGCGGTACGATGTGAGGTTAAATCCTTGGAATGGTAGGATAGACTTTTACAGTTTATAATTCCTAAAATTTATCTAGCCGTGTATGTATGAATTTTATTTACAACTATCATCTCTAGACTACTAAACTGCTAGTGTAATGACTTCATTAAAAGTGGAAAGCAACAAGAACGTTGAACTCATCGAAGAATGCAATTAAATTTCAGAAGAGATATTCCTCTTGAGCCTTTAAATCTTAAGTGACATAGTATAGGTATGTCAGCTCTTTGTCACTGTCTTTGAATCGAGACGCACTTAGTTCAAAGATGATGTAGGACTATATAAAATTCTATTAATGAATTTTAATTGTGTGAGTAATCACACAAGAAATTTCTAATTGAAAATTTGGAAAAATCATAAATAAAGTGCTGCTAGTTAGACGGTATTTGGAACCGATAAACTAGTGGGAGCTTTATTCTTATGATTTTTTGTTTTTCTGAATCATTAGAAATGTTTAAGAGACTGCACAAGAGTTCCATTCTTGGAAAAACATGAACAAAGCATTACTATTTAGAAGGTATTTGGAACCGATAAACTTGTGGGAGCTTAGTTCTGGTGATTTTCTAATCTCTGAAAAATCAAAAAAAAGCATTGCTAGTTAGACGGTATTTGGAACCGATAAACTGGTGGGAACTTTATCCTTATGATTTGTTGGATAGTCCAAACGAGTAAAACTATCATTAGACATCCCACAGTTCACGAGTAGTGTCTACTCAAATGAACTGCTAGTTCAAGACTATTTCCATATAAGGAAAGTCAAGAATGGGAAAGAATGTCTATACATGTTAGTCATCTAAACTAAGTAGTTTAAAGGCCAAAACAGAATATTATTAAAATGAAAATCAGAGGATAAGGAAGGTGATTTCGGATCACTGACCAATGCATCCTTAACGATTTCCTCGAAAGCTAAGTTTTTTGGAAGAACAAGGTAGCTATGCATTAAACGATAAATATAGTAGACAACGGGCAGTTATTTCAGCTAGAATAGTGGGAGTGATATAAGGAAATGAATTTCAGATTCAATCCTTGAATATCACAGTGAATTTATTTTCTGCTTTCAGATTCGTTGGAACAGATTCACTTTCAATTCGATAATTTGTTTGTCTTATAGAAAGTGAATATGACATTTGTAGCATGAATCCAAGACTCAGACTTTTGTTTGATAAAGTCAGAACCACTAAGGAATGCTAAGAATATATATGTAACACATCTTAAACTATTAAAGGCAAAAGGTTTCCGTATTTATATAAACACTTCTTCATACTCTATTAATTAGTGCATATTTCCTAAAGACAAGATCTGAAGGCTGGCTTAGGGTGATTCCTATCTCCCAGTAAAGGAACACTGTCACAAAAAGAATAATGACTAAGCTTCCTTTCAATCGGAAAGGGTAATAGATTTAAGGAAGTAACATAGCTTGTTCATAATGACCTTCGGGGTCTTGAGAAAGATACAAGTTAAAGGAACTTCTGAGTAGTGACATCTCATCAGAAAACTACTCGAAACACCAGTAAGATTATCTAAAATATTTGGAGGTATCTCTGATTTCACCAGAGATAGAGTATTCCATGCTCAGTAATAGGCCATAGCATAGTCTTGGGACTGATGCTCGGCCTGCCTCCCAGTGGAATTTACCCACTGAGGGATAACACCATAAATTTGCCTCATATATTTATTAATCTGCTACAATACACTGCTTAACTCATTTAAAATATTGGTTGCGAAATAACGGTTTACACTATCATGTAAAACAGAGAAGTGTACCTATAAGATGCTTACAAATTTGTGGATAAGGAGTGAATTCTGTTCACCCCAATTCCATCAATATAGGCATTTATCACTTAGTGTTTGAAGGTAGGACTGGAAATTTTGCGGGCACGTTTAGATGATGACTGTTCGTGCAATATCTTATACGTTGAGTAAAGGTTGGTTATAAGATTCTTAATATTAGAAAGTGAAGGTTATACTGTCAAAACCCCTTCTAAAAGGGTCTATGAATAACAACCATGGACTTTGGAGTACTTTTACTCAAGGTAGTTACTAACTGATTAGATCAGACCATGTCTAACATTGGTTGTTTGTGATAACACTGATAATTTGTACTAGATCAAAATATCGATCCACCAAGAACACAATGGGAGTATGGTTTAACCATTACTTATTGTGGTTTTCTGAAGACTTTGCAGCTTACAGAGGTGATTGATAACCTATGGTTCCTTGTGGGATGTATAGGATTTTGATCAATAGAGGTTGGTTTAAAAGCCATAACCCTGTGAATTGAGATTTGATACTCCAGTTCTGTTCACACTCTAGTAGAACCACCTGAGTGTCTCAGGCCCAGTGCGAGTAATTGGATCTACATGAAAAGAGTCGAATGAATAGAAAGTTTAACTTTCGGTACAAAGCTGAGTGGTCTAGGGGTGATTCCCTAACAAGCAGAGAGTTAACCAGACCGTGAACTCTCTCACCACTCGGTCTTGTTTGATTTCATTAGAAACCAGAAAATAGGGGTGATTCCCTAGGACTTTCTTTCCGAACAAACAAAATCTGAATTCATTCGGAATAGAAAGGTTTTAGCTAAGAACAAATGGCAGATTCATTAGAAAGCAGAAAATATGGGTGATTCCCTGAGACTTTTTTGCTGAACAATCGGAATCTGAATTTATTCGTAACCAAGGCTTATATCCTTTGTGGATTAAAGCAAACCTCTAGGTCATTTAAAAGTCACATATTTCAAGTATGTGGACTTGACCAGAATATTGATAAGTCTTTCATAGACTAGACGTCAGCATTGGTAAAGTAGTGTTCATGAATGGTAACACTGAAACAATTGGAAAAAACATGGGTTTGTTATCTGAAGTCAGGAAACGGACTTGCCAAGATTCTCTTTATGAAAGAATCGGACTACATTCTAAAGGATTTGATTCAGTCAAATTCCCGAGAATATGTGATGTGATCCGTCCCATGACATTTTATTTGTTTTGTTTATTTTAGTTTTCTGTGTTTTAATGAATAAAACGGCCTTAGGCCCGTGTCAAAAGTTGCCCATATGTTAGTATATTGGGCCAGGTGTTTATTTTTAGCAAATAATAGATGTTTGGGCTTATCAGGGTTGAGTTGGGATTGTTACAAAATAAAGTGGCGAAAATTACATGTAATTTATCCCACATCGGTTAGGAGATTGTCAGTCTTTTATTTTGTAGCCTATATAAAGGCAACCACTTGTAATTTTATAAGACAATGAATGATGAATCTATTATAATGAAATTGAGAGTTTTCTCTTCTTCCTTGGTCTGTGATTGATCAAGAACATCGCTTGCGAGCGAGTGATCTCTTTGTCGTAGAGATTGCACCCCTTTCGAGAGCTTATCAGCGTTCTTGAGCAAAGCGTTGAGTTGTTCTTGGCCCTCTTCCTAGACTCGCTGCTTGACTAGGTTAGGGTTTTTCGGCTCGTATTGATCCTTTCGTCGATCTCCTGGAATCGTATCGCATCTGTTGGTAGCAGAGCTTAGCGACGAAGGTATCAAATATCCCTGTTTATTTTCCTTCTTTAATTTTCTTATTCAAAAAATAAAAATTTAGTTCCTTGTTTTTTGTTCATTAATTTCGTCCACCCTCTCCCAAGAACATCCAAAATCTTCAAATCTTCATCCATCCTACCCGGAAAACTTGAAGATTCTTCAAACCTTCATCCCGTTACAGATCCCGTTTTTTTTATCAGTTCGTTTCCTAACCAAAACAGCTCGAACAATTCTGCACTTTTTACCACGTATACAACGCATCTCGTGCTACAATTTCTCTATTTACACCCAATGAAGATTCAACATAAATCTTGCCTAAAACCGCCGATTACTCCGAAAAATCTGTCCAGAAAAACTGCAGCAGTAAATCATTGTTTGAATTTGTTTTCAGTGGGATAAACGAATTACAATTACCTGAAAATTGGTGAACTTATAGGAAATTTTCAGATATACAACTTTTGTCTTTTGATATTTTCCAAATTCGCTGTAGTTTTAACGGAATCGGCACCTTAAGTCACGGCTATCAATCTGGAAATTTTTGACAGATTGCATCAGTTTCTGAAAAACGATTGTTTGAGCGACTTCCGTATCTCCAAAAAATCTGAAAATTTGATATCCGTTAGAAAACTCTCATTTCTACAATATTTGTCTTTTGAGTTTTCCCAAATTTGTAGTCTTTCGGTGCTTAAATACGTGGGTTTCACACCCAGGGTGTAAACCTTTTCACACCTGTGAAATACTGTTGTCAAAACAATTGTGAAACTAAGTCATCTGGAGGGTATGAATCATTGAAATGAGAGATGTTTGTGGTAAAGAAAACCTTGAGTAGTGTGGTGAACGTGGAGAATGATTTGCACCGAGAAAATAATTTTCATACGAGGGTTTGGGTTAGTTGGAAGGTTTGCTTAATGAAAATTGATGCGGGAAGCTGTGCCAATGTCATAAGTGCTGGTTTTGTCTCCGATTTAGCTATTCCTACGACACCTCATCCTCAACCATATACGTTGCAAGGACTCAGTTATGTTGGTCAAGTGCAAGTTACCAAACATGCCTTAATATCTTTTAATCTTGGTAGGCTCGATGATGATGTTTTATGTGATGTAGTCCCTAAGTATGCTTGTCATATCATACTTGGGAGACCGTGGAAATATGATAGGAGGGTTACGTATGATGGGTATTTGAATAGCTACACCTTGCGCCATAAGAGGATGAGACTTACACTCCGTTCCTTATCCCCCGAAGATGCCCACAAAGATCAACTCAAACTAGCAGCCGCACATGAGGAAGCTCGTTTGAAATGTGAATCCGAAAGGGAAAAAGCCTTGGTTGAAGCAAACAAGGAAGAGAGTGTTAGCATTCAAGAGAAGGTAATCCAAGAGTCTATGGTGGCAGATACAATCACCGAGGAGAATGAGATTGTGGAAGAAGTAGTGGAGAGTAATGAGGAATTAGTTGTGGATGAGATAGTTCACGTTGATGAGGCCTTTGTTGATGGTCATGTTGAGAGTGTTGTTGAGCATGAGGAATTTCTTGGTACACCAGCCGAGGTTTTTGACTTATCTTTGCAGGTCCAAGATGATCTTCCATATGAGGTGGAGACTAAGCACTTGGATACGTCCAAGGCAACCTTTGTTGTTCCTTTAGTTGATCTTTCCCAGGTGGTTCTTGGTGGGATGCCGGCACATCATTTTGTTGATCTTTTTGCTGCATGTGTTGATGCGGCTCCGATATTGCATTGCTCTAGTTATATTGCTGCCACACCATGTTTCGTCCACAGTTTGGTCAGGCCACAATTCTGTTCTTCTGTCTCATTGTTGCAGCACACGTCGTACTTTTCACATCAAGTTGATTTGAGGTTTTCACTTCGTCGTATATTTGATCCCGGTATAGCATTGATGTTTTTTGTGGGTTGTTCGGGATTTGTTTCTAATGCTGACTTCTATGACGTCCTGTTGATTCGAGGACGAATCCTTTCCAACCGGGAGGGAATGATGTGATCCGTCCAAAGACATTTTATTTGTTTTGTTTATTTTAGTTTTCGGTGTTTTAATGAATAAAACGGCCTTAGGCCCATGTCAAAAATTTCCCATATGTTAGTATATTGGGCCAGGTGTTTATTTTTAGCAAATAATAGCCGTTTGGTCTTATCAGGGTTGAGTTAGGATTGTTACAAAATAAAGTGGCGAAAATTACATGTAATTTATCCCACATCGGTTAGGAGATTGTCAGTCTTTTATTTTGTGGCCTATATAAAGGGAACCACTTGTAATTTTATAAGACAATGAATGATGAATCTATTATAATGAAATTGAGAGTTTTCTCTTCTTCCTTGGTCTGTGATTGATCAAGAACATCGCTTGCGAGCGAGTGATCTCTTTGTCGTAGAGATTGCACCCCTTTCGAGAGCTTATCAGCATTCTTGAGCAATGCGTTGAGTTGTTCTTGGCCTTCTTTCTAGACTGCTGCCCAGCTAGGTTAGGGTTTTTCGGCTCGTATTGATCCTTTCATCGATCTCCTGGGAACGTATCGCATCAATATGTCACTGGAAATCCCATCTTTCCTAATGGTTAAGATGATTTTGCATATCGGTATGCAACATTCAATGAAGTAGTCCTACCCTACCTCTCACGGAATGCTTCTCTAAACCTGAGGATGAATAGAAAACGGGATAGACTCTCTTTTGATAAGAGAAAGTCAGGTAATTACAAGTTACTCGAATCTTGGATTCGAGTATTAAATAGCAAGTTTAGTACATCCTCAAGTATCTTTAGAGAACGAAGAATGATATGCTAGTATATTCGGGTGCGAACTTGGATATAAGTGATTACACTGATTCTGACTTTAAGTCAGATTAAGCATATTGGGAGAGTACCACCTGATTAGATGGACCAGCAACGTTTCGATCCTAAAGATCGTCTCGAGCTGACAACCTAATAGATCAGTATACTAAGTCGCGTGGCATTTAGATGTTGCATACTCACCGAGTCACTGACCGACCCTGCGGCAGCACACTCGGAGTGTATTTTGACATCTAAATGTTTTGATGCACTTGGCGGGTATAGAATTGAGGGATATATCTCATTTGCTTTTAGAGCAAGTGGGAGCATTTTGTGTATAAGGGTTATGCTCAAAACAATTAATCACTTGCCTTTCGTGCATGTGGGAGTTTGTTAGGTGTAGTACCCGAAAGACAATTTCTGTAATTGTTTTTGACAGGATTTATAACTCATCTTAATATTTGCATTTTTGCTTATATTAATACACTGCTGAAAACCCTAAGTATATCGGTATGTAATAACATAACTCAGTGTATGGCATACACACGAGGATTGAGTTAATGATGATATGCTTAAAACTAGTTAGCCCGTGGTGAATTTAATCATATTATGGGTCTCATGATTAATATACCAATAATACGCCCAGAACACTTCACGGTGTGACCGTCTTATCTAGACCATCGGTATAAGGTAACTAGTGGGGCATTTATATATGATGTCTATCATATAGGACTGGACCGATTTGATTTGAATTCTCGATATAATTATGTGATCGAGAAATCTTATCGAATCACAAGATGATCATAAATGGATTAATCTCAATCCTGATGTGATCACAATCTACTGCTTGGTTCAAAGTAGGGTTTGATGTGTTAGTTAAGGATAACTTGGATACATGTGATATGAACACTTCTCGTTGGCTCTATTCTAGATGAGTGAGTAGTCTGTGACTTCACAGATATGGAATCCATTCCTTCCTGCAGGAAGTAGACAGACAATTCCCTTATTTGTTAATCTTAGAAACTGATTGATGGGCCCAGTTCATATTATATTTGTTATGAACTAATTGACCACAAGGGGTGTTGGTCCCTTGGAAAAGCTAACACAAGTTTAGAGGGGGGATGGGGGTGAATAAACTTGTCACCAAAAACTTTCCCAAAACTGAAAGTACCCCAGGAACTGAGTTTCAACTAAACTCAAACTAAACTAACAAAGCGATGCTCGATTCGGTTTTGTTCCTATCCTTTAATCTTGCATAGAGTTAGCTAATTCAGCTTTTAATGATGCAAGAACTGAACTAACTTGCAGCGGATAAGATCAAGCCTTTCGTGCAATAGATGTGTCAATAAAGATCTAATTCTCCTATGTATCAGTTTTGTGCTGACTCAGTGTCTGATGTTTGCTGAGTGAGTGATATCATGACAATGAAATAATTAAAGCAATCACAGCACAAATATAAATGCGTAAAGTAAATCAACACAGAGTTTGTTTATGGACGTTCCGGGTGGTGTAATCCCGTACGTCTCCCTTTCTCCTGTGGTGTATGAGGTTTCACTAGAATCTTGAGATAACTGTTACAAAATCCTAGCCTAATGACAATTATTCATGACACCCTAGTTTCACTGTATACACATAATGAAGAAAGGTTAGATTGCTTCCTTCACTCTGCACACTGATCCTTCAGAGCTGGAATGACTCTTTCACAAGCTCACCACACAAACACAGTCTGCAGACTGCAATAATAGCTGTGGCAACTGAGTTGCAACCGTATGAGGAAATGTGGAGTTGCTTTCCAAAAACTATGCACGGCCAACCCTTTTTACACAAAGGTTAGGTTTATAATTAATCAAGAGATTAATTCAGTGAGCTGTCTGCTTCTTTTGGATATGGCGTTGTAGCTCCAAGATGCCTTCTTCCCCCTTAATGGTTTACTAAATATTTCTTCATAATCTTCAAGGGAATTTCGTTGGCTTCCCCTTTTCTCGATATGATCTGATTTTCTGGATCTGGATCTTTATATATATGCTTTTTAAAACATGTCCAAGATCTCACTTTTTCAAGCATTTCCATATGTGTATTTATAGGGATGATGTAGCGGTCAAATAAATCTTATAGCTGTTACATCTGTCGTTTAGCCAACGTTCATATGTACGACCTTTTGTTGTTTTTCTATTTCAAATTCAATAAGGCCTTAACTCAGTTTTATAATCTTCTTCAAAACTGAGTACCTCGTATTCTTGACATCTAACTTCAATTGACTAAGTCAGAGTACACCATTTAGCTTCTTCTTTTCCTAGTAACTGATAATCTTTGTCCTTAAGATTATTCAGCTTTACATGATCTATAGTTCAGTTTCAGGTCACCACAGACTTTCCTGAATCCTGACTTATAGTCATGACTTAATCATCTTCTAACTGAGTTTGCCACCTCAGTTATTCAGTCTTCAAAAACTGAGTATGTGTCCCTCAGTTCATCAGTCTTCTTAGACAAGCCAACTGAGTCTGTGTCCCTCAGCGAACTTACCTTCTTCAGTTTTCTCATAACTGAGTCTGAACCCTCAGTTCTTCATAAGTATACTCAGTTTTCTTGATGTGACTCAGCTATTCGCCTAGTTCCTATCTATTACAATGCTTGTCTGAAACATCCTATACAAGGTTGGACTCTGACATAACTTTTACATCTTTTCTACACTATTTCTTGCTTCTTCTTTCATTATGCACTATAATGATTAGTTATGACTTCATCATCATGGGTTATATGTGAACTTTCTACATATGTGATTTAATCATCATCAAAACACAAATATTATTTCCAACAATTTCCCATTTTTGATGATGTATCATAACCCTCCCTAAAAGCAATAATAAAAGAATAATGCAAGAAATCGTAACAAATAAAATGACAACCTAAAGCAATTTGAGTTTATACAAAGTTGTGCCAAAACAAACTGAGTTACTAAAGTTATTACAATTTATATTTTTCCAAATATAACATCTTTTCACCAAGAAAGATGCTTCTTTTTGTTTCTAAAAGCCTTCTTTCTTTTCCTTCTTCTCTCGATTCATCATCTCTGGGCTTAATATACAAATATTCATTGATCATACGATTTGCTTCTTCGTTATCTTGGTTCTTGAGTTTTATCAAAATTTCTTTAATCTGCTCATCCATTATCTCCTCTTCTTCTTTTGATATCAAGTTATGTCTTTCTCTTTCAGCTTTTCCTTCTGGTTTCATTTCAACTTCCCCCTTAGACTTTGTTTCTTTATCTCCAACTTCTTTTAATTCGATTTGCAATATAACACAAATTGCAATCTTCCTTCTGATGTTCAACATAGCTTTAATTGAGGCTTGTTCTTCTTTCTCAGTTATAGTTTCTACAAAAGTTTCTTCTGCAATTAGCTTCTCGATCAGATTATCAACTGCTTCTCCATTTTGTTGAATGACAAGTAAATCAGCATTCACTTGTCTGTCTTGTTCTTCAACCATTTGTTTATCGCAGATTTCTTCAGTTGACTTTGGTTCAGATTTAACTTCAGCACCTTCAGTTTTATCAGCATCACCTTCAGCTTTATCTTCCCCCTTGTTTGAAGATACGCAAATGCTTACTCCAAATAATTTGTGCAAGGTGATGATGTTGGAGTATTTATTCAGACTTGATTAGTGTGCTGTTGAGATAGATTTATGTAATTCATAGAGCTTCTTTTGCAGAGTTTGCATCAGGCTTTTTATGATCATCTTTAGCCCTTCCATTCTCTTCTTAGTTTCATTTAATTGTTCCAGAGTCTTTTGAGTTGCAGGATGGGGGAATCTTCAATATAGATTTGCTTGAAGACACATTATGAACTTGAGATGAGGAACTGACTTCATGATAATGAGAGTCTTGACTTAATAGTACTTTTTCATACTCGGTTGCAAGAATTTCAATATCTTCCAGATTTTCTCTCTGCTTCTCAGTGTATTTTTCATACATACCAGCTGAGGATTCAATTTCTTCAGTTTCATCTTCAATCAGTATTATTTCTTCAGTTCCAATTTTCCTTTGAGTCATTGTGAAATGCTTCTGCATCATCCTCTGGACTTTTCTTTTTTTTGATCCACTGGCCACTGATTTCTTTATTACCACTGACTCTGTAGGTCTAGAGATGGTGAAATAGTTCAGTATCCATTGTACTAAGTATGGAAATCCCTTTTTCAACATGAAATTTTCTCGAAAAGCCTTTCTTCCATGAACTTTTACTTTTTCATCCGAAATTTGCTTTAACATTTGCATGAGGACAAAATTATTCCAGTCCAGTTTCTTCTCAAACCAAATTGTATAGATTAGTGTCATCTTTTCTGTTGAAAGAGTGTAGACATTCCAAGTGTGACCAATAACGTTTTTGGTCAGAAGAATTGTCAAAAATGCGAACTCTGGTTTTTGTTGATGAACAGATCCAATGAAATTCTTCTTATCATTGTTAATTGCTGTGACTTCCCAAAGTTTGTCTTTTTCTTCATTTCCAAAAGTGAGAGATGAAGATCCTCCAAATATGTCCAAACCAAAGACTAGGGAAAGAAGATGTTCATTAACAGTAATGCTTTTCTCTTGAACTGCTGTCCTGAAACTCTTTCCATCATCGGCGATTAAGACGTTTCTGTAGAAGTCTTTGATATCTTCTGGGTACAGTATTGACCTTCGTATCAATCAGATTTTCAAGTCCTCGAACCCTTTTGATTTTATCTACAATCTGAGTTGATAGGATGGAGTTTGAAAATAATTGAAGTCATCCAGACTCATGGTCATTCCTTCATCAAAGTTATATTTCTCCATGGATTTTAAATTTGAGATTTCTTGGGGGAACCTTGAATATTTGAAGTTGATTCTGCAAAACTTGGTCAAAAATGTAAGAACAGTAGGGATTTTTGAGAGTAGGGAACAGTAGGGAACTGCTTAAGTGAGAGTTGTGTCACAATCAATGAGATTTGTAGGGATGCCCATCTACTTCATCTCCTTGATTGACACGTGGCTTCTGGTGATTTGTTTTGTATGCCCAAGCGTCAGATAGTAGCTGGAAAGTTTTCGATCTTTGACCATTTTGCCCTTCATCAGCGTTTGTGTGGAAGTCAGTTTTTCTATAGATTTTGCAATAAAAACTGACCTTACCTGCAAAACAGTTTTTAGTTTTCTTCGGTAGGCATATCTTCTTGGGTCCGGCTGGATTAGTTCCTGAAGTATAACTTTTAGCTTCTTTGATGAGATAATTAAGCTTTCTCATCTCTGTTCTAAATAAACCATTACACTCAACCTTAGTTGATTTCACAAGCATTCTTTTAGATTTATCATCTTTATTTTCTCTGTGTAATCCACTAGGTCTTCCAGTATCATCATGTCTAGAGTTTATACTCTTTGAAATCTCAAGACTGAGTAAGGGTGAGGAATTATCATTGCTTTTGTCAAATTTATTAGATATTAACCTTTCAGCTAGATTTGACATTTCAGTTTCAGGAGACTCATTCCACTCTTTTGCTTTGCCAAGTTCTATATCTTTTAGTTTCAACTCAAGTGTGTGTTTTTCCACCAACTTGACAAGCTCGGAGTTTCTTTGACTGAGTTCAGTAGATGATAACTGAGTTGAAGAATATACCTTTCCTTGATTGTTTATTACAGCTTCACGTTTTGAATGTACATTCATTTGTTGCTCTAATGCATCTTTCATATCATCAGTTACTTGCAACAACTTCCTTTCCTCTTCTTCTGAGAAATTACTTAGTGATGAAACTTCTCTGGATTTGTCATCATATACATTGAGATTGCTATCCACATCATCACTGAGTTGAGGTTCTGGATTTGTATGCTTTTACAACTGATACAGTGATGGGGGTTTTCAACAACTAGTTTATAAGATATCTTTGGATCACTTCCAAACAGAAGAACCGCTCCGACACCAATTGTTGGTCCCTTGGAAAGGCTAACACAAGTTTAGAGGGGGGTGGGGGGTGAATAAACTTGTCACAAAAAACTTTCACAAAACTGAAAGTACGCCAGGAACTGAGTTTCTACTAAACTCAAATTGAACTAACAAACTGATGCTCAGTTCAGTTTTGTTCCTATCATTTAATCTTGCACAGGAGTTAGCTAATTCAGTTTAGCTGATGCTAGAACTGAACTAACTTGCAGCGGATAAGATCAAGCCTTCCGTGCAATACATGTGTCAATTTTGTGCTGACTCAGTGTCTGATGTTTGCTGAGTGAGTGATAACATGACAATGCAATAGTTAAAGCAATCAAAGCACAAATATAAATGCATAAAGTAAATCAACACAGTGTTTGTTTATGGAAGTTACGGGTGGTATAATCCCGTACGTCTACCCTTCTCCTGTGGTGTATGAGGTATCACTAGAATCTTGAGATAACTGTTAAAAAAATCCTAGCCTAATGACAGTTCTTCAAGACACCCTAGTTTCACTGTTTACACATATTGAAGAAAGGTAAGATTTCTCCCTTCACTCTGGACACAGATCCTTCGGAGGTGGAATGACTCCTTCACTAGCTCACCACACAAACACAGTCCGCAGACTGCAAAAACAGCTGTGGCAACTGAGTTGCAACCGTATGAGGAAAGGTTGAGTTGTTCTCCTCAAACTATGCACGGCCAACCCTTTTTACACAAAGGTTAGGTTTAGAATTAATCAAGACATTAATTTAGTGAGCTGTCTGCTTCTTCTGGATATGGCGTTGTAGCTCCAAGATGCATTCTTCTCCCTTAATGGGTTACTGAATATTTCTTCATAATCTTCAAGGAAATTTCATTGGCTTCCCCTTTTCTAGATATGAAATCTGATTTTCTGGATCTGGATCTTTATATATATGCTTTTTAAAACTTGTCAAAGATCTCACTTTTTCAAGCATTTCCTTTTGTGTATTTATAGGGATAATGTAACGGTCAAATAAATCTTATAGCCATTACATCTGTCGTTTAGCCAACGTTCATACGTACGTCCTTTTGTTGTTTTGTTATTTCAAATTCAATAAGGCCTTAGCTCAGTTTTCTACACTTCTTCAAAACTGAGTACCTCGTATTCTTGACATCTGACTTCAATTGACTAAGTCAGAGTACACCATTCAGCTTCTCTTCTTTTCCTGGTAAGCGATAATCTTTGTCCTTAAGATTATTCACTTTACATGATCTATAGTTCGGGATTCAGTCACCACAGACTTGCTCGAATCGACTTATAGTCATGACTTAATCATCTTCTAACCGAAGTTTTCCACCTCGGTTCTTGGTCTTCAATAACTAAGTCTGTGTCCCACGATTCTTGATCTTCTTAGACAAGCCAACTCGAGTCTCTGTGTCCTCAAAGAAACTTATCTTCTTGATTTTCTCATAAGCGAGTCGATCCTCGATTCTTCATAAGTATACTCAGTTTGCTTGTTGTGACTCAGCTGTTCGCCTAGTTCCTATCTATTACAATGCTTGTCTGAAACAACCTATACAAGGTTCAGACTCTATATAGAACTTATACATCTTTCTCTAGACTATTTCTTGCTTCTTCTTTCATTATGCACTATAACAGTTAGTTATGACTTCATCATCATGGGTTATATGTGAACTTTCTACATATGTGACGAATCATCATCAAAACACAAATATTATTTCCAACAATTTCCCCATTTTTGATGATGTATCATAACCCTCCCTAAAAGCAATAATAAAAGAATAATGCAAGAAATCAGAACAAATAAAATGACAACCTAAAACAGTCGAGTTTATTACAAAGTTGTGCCAAAACAAACTGAGTTACTAAAGTTATTACAATTTATATTTTTCCAAATATAACATCTTTTCACCAAGAAAGATGCTTCTTTTTGTTTCTAAAAGCCTTCTTTCTTTTCCTTCTTCTCTCGATTCATCATCTCTGGGCTTAATATACAAATATTCATTGATCATACGATTTGCTTCTTCGTTATCTTGGTTCTTGAGTTTTATCAAAATTTCTTTAATCTGTTCATCCATTATCTCCTCTTCTTCTTTTGATATCAAGTTATGTCTTTCTCTTTCAGCTTTTCCTTATGGTTTCATTTCAGCATCCCCCTCAGTTTTTGCTTCTTTATCTCCAACTTCTTTTAATTCGATTTGCAATATAGCACAAATTGCAATCTTCCTTCTGATGTTCAACATAGCTTTAACTGAGGCTTGTTCATCTTTCTCAGTTCTATTTTCTACAAAAGTTTCTTCTGCAATTAGCTTCTCGATCAGATTATCAACTGCTTCTCCATTTTGTTGAATGACAAGTAAATCAGCATTCACTTGTCTGTCTTGTTCTTCAACCATTTGTTTATCGCAGATTTCTTCAGCTGACTTTGGTTCAGATTTAACTTCAGCACCTTCAGCTTTATCAGCATCACCTTCAGCTTTATCTTCCCCCTTGTTTGAAGATACGCAAATGCTTTCTCCAAATAATTTGTACAAGGTGATGATGTTGGAGTATTTATTCAGACCTGAGTAGTGTGATGTTGAGATAGATTTATGTAATTCATAGAGCTTCTTTTGTGGAGTCTGCATCAGGCTTTTTATGATCATCTTTAGCCCTTCCATTCTCTTCACAGTTTCCTTTAATCGTTGCAGAGTCTTTTGACTTGCAGGATGGGGGATGTCTTCAATATAGATTTGCTTGAAGACACATTATGAACTTGAGATGAGGAACTGACTTCATGATAATGAGTGTCCTGACTAAATAGATCTTTTTCATACTCGGTTGCATGAAATTCAATATCTTCCAGATTTTCTCTCTGCTTCTCAGTGTATTTTTCATACATATCAGCTAAGGATTCAATTTCGTCAGTTTCATCTTTAATCTATATTATTTCTTCAGTTCCAATTTTCCTTTGAGTCACTGTGAAATGCTTCTGCATCATCCTCATTTGTCTTCTAGCAGTTCTATCATTCTGGTTTTCAGTTTTGCTAGAGACCAAAGTTTCTCTTGTGACTTCATCATGGACTTTTCTTTTCTTTGATCCACTAGGCACTGATTTCTTTATTACCACTGACTCTGTAGGTCTAGATATGGAGAAATAGTTCAGTATCCTTTGTACTAAATATGGAAATCCCATTTTCAACATGAACTTTTCTCGAATAGCCTTTCTTCCATGAACTTTTGCTTTTTCATCCGAAATTTGCTTTAACATTTGCTTGAGGAAAAACTTACTCCAGTCCAGTTTCATCTCAAACCAAATTGTATAGATTAGTTTCAGCTTTTCTGCTGAAAGAGTGTAGAGATTCCAAGTGTGACCAATAACGTTTTTGGTCAGAAGAATTGTCAAAAATGCGAACTCTTGTTTTTGTTGTTGAACAGATCCAATGAAATTCTTCTTATCATTGTTAATTGTTGTGACTTCCCAAAGTTTTTCTTTTTCTTCATTTCCAAAAGTGGGAGATGAAGATCCTCCAAATATGTCCAAACCAAAGACTAGGGAAAGAAGATGTTCATTAACAGTAATGCTTTTCTCTTGAACTGTTGTCCTGAAACTCTTTCCATCATCGGCGATTAAGACGTTTCTGTAGAAGTCTTTGAAATCTTCTAGGTACAGAGTATTGACCTTCGTATCAATCAGATTTTCAAGTCCTCGAACCCTTTTGATTTTATTTGCAATCTGAGTTGATTGGATGGAGTTTGAAATTTTTTGACTGAAGTCATCAAGACGCATGGTGATTCCTTCATCAATGTTATATTTCTCCATGGATTTTCAATTTGAGATTTCTTGGGGGAACCATGAATATTTGAAGTTGATTCTGCAAAACTTGGTGAAAAATGTAAGAACAGTAGGGATTTGTTAGAGTAGGGAACAGTAGGGAACCACTTAAGTGAGAGTTGTGTCACAATCAATGAGATTTGTATGGATGCCCATCTACTTCCTCTCCTTGATTGACACGTGGCTTCTGGTGATTTGTTTTTTCAGCCCAAGCGTCAGATAGTAGCTGGAAAGTTTTCGATCTTTGACCATTTTGCCCTTCAACAGCTTTTGTGTGGAAGTCAGTTTTTCTATGGATTTTGCAATAAAAACTGACCTTACCTGCAAAACAGTTTTAAGTTTTCTTCGGTACCCATATCTTCTTGGGTCCAGCTGGATTAGTTCCTGAAGTATAACTTTCAGCTTCTTTGATGAGATAATTAAACATTCTCATCTCCTTTCTAGATAAACAATTACGCTCAACCTTAGTTGATTTCACAAGGATTCTTTTAGATTTATCATCTTTATTTTCTCTGTGTAATCCACTAGGTCTTCCAGTATCTTGATGTCTAGAGTTTATACTCTTTGAAATCTCAAGATAGAGTATGGGTGAGGAATTATCATTGCGTTTGTCAAATATACTGGATATTAACCTTTCAGCTAGATTTGACATTTCAGTTTCAAGAAACTCATTCCACTCTTTTGCTTTGCCAAGTTCTATATCTTTTAGTTTCAACTCAAGTGTGAGTTTTTCCACCAACTTGACAAGTTCAGAGTTTCTTTGACTGAATTCAGTGGATGATAACTGGGTTGAAGAATGTACCTTTCCTTGATTGTTTGTTACAACTTAACGATTTGAATGTACATTCTTTTTTTGCTCTAATGCATCTTTTATATCATCAGTTACTTGCAACAACCCCCTTTCCTCTTCTTCTAAGAAATTACTTAGTGATGGAACTTCTCTTGATTTGTCATCATATACATTGAGATTGCTATCCACATCATCACTGATTTGAGGTTCTGTATTTGTATGCATTTACAACTGATACAGTGAGGGGTTTTTAACAACTGGTTTATAAGATATCTTTGGATCACTTCCAAATGGAAGAACTGCTCCGATACCAATTGTTGGTCCCTTGGAAAGGCTAACACAAGTTTAGAGGGGGGGTGAATAAACTTGTCACCCAAAAATTTCCCAAAACTGAAAGTACCCCAGGAACTGAGTTTCTACTAAACTCAAACTGAACTAACAAACTGATGCTCAGTTCACTTTTGTTCCTATCCTTTGATCTTGCATAGGAGTTAGCTAATTCAGTTAATCTGATGCTACAACTGAACTAAATTGCAACGGATAAGATCAAGCCTTTCGTGCAATACATGTGTCAATAAAGATCAAATTCTCCTATGTATCAGTTTTGTCTTTGACTCGATTAATCGATGTTTCTTTGAGTGAGTGATAACATGACAATGCAATAATTAAAGCAATCACATCACAAATATAAATGCGTAAAGTAAATCCACACAGAGTTTGTTTATGGAAGTTCCGGGTGGTGTAATCCCGTACGTCTCCCCTTCTCCTATGGTGTATAAGGTATCACTAGAATCTTGAGATAACTGTTACAAAATCCTAGCCTAATGGCAGTCCTTCACGACACCCTAGTTTCACTGTTACACATAATGAAGAAAGGTAAGATTGCTCCCTTCACTCTGCACACTGATCCTTCGGAGGTGGAATGACTCCTTCACCAGCTCACCACACAAACACTGATCCCAGACGCACCAATGGTTGTAGGCGAGTTGCAACCGTATGAGGAAAGGTGAAGTTGATCTCCTCAAACTATGCACAACCAACCTTTTTTACACAAAGGTTAGGTTTAGAATTAATCAAGAGATTAATTCAGTGAGCTGTCTGCTTCTTCTGGATATGGCGTTGTAGCTCCAAGATGCCTTCTTCCCCCTTAATGGGTTACTGAATATTTCTTCATAATCTTCAAGGCAATTTCGTTGGCTTCCTCTTTTCTAGATATGAAATCTGATTTTCTGCATCTGGATCTTTATATATATGCTTTTTAAAACTTGTCCAAGATCTCACTTTTTAAGCACTTCCTTCTGTGTATTTATAAGGATGATGTAACAGTCAAATAAATCTTATAGCCGTTACATCTGTCGTTTAGCCAACGTTCATACGTACGACCATTTGTTGTTTTGTTATTTCAAATTCAATAAGGCCTTTACTCAGTTTTCTACTCTTGTTCAAAACTGAGTACCTCGTATTCTTGACATCTAACTTCAATTGACTAAGTTAGAGTACACCATTCAGCTTCTTCTTTTCCTGGTAACTAATAATCTTTGTCCTTAAGATTATTCAGCTTTACATGATATATAGTTCAGTTTCAGGTCACCACAGACTTGCCTGAATCCTGAATTATAGTCACGACTTCATCATCTTCTAAATGAGTTTGCCACCTCAGTTCTTCAGTCTTCAATAACTGAGTCTGTGTCCCTCAGTTCTTCAGTCTTCTTAGACAAGCCAACTGAGTTTGTGTCCCTCAGCGAACTTATCTTTTTCAGGTTTCTCATAACTGAGTCTGATACCTCAGTTCTTCATAAGTATACTCAGTTTGCTTGTTGTGACTCAGTTGTTCGCCTAGTTCCTATCTATTACAATCCATGTCTGAAACAACCTATACAAGGTTCAGACTCTAGATAGAACTTATACATCTTTCTCTAGACTATTTCTTGCTTCTTCTTTCATTATGCACTATAACAGTTAGTTTTGACTTCATCATCATGGGTTATATGTGAACTTTCTACATATGTGATGAATCATCATCAAAACAATAATATTATTTCCAACAAGGGGGTTAATGAAAATAAGGATAAGATATTTTGAGAAGGGTTTACGAAAATATCCCGTATCAAAACGAACAGTCTATGGAGGATTTATCCGTATGTAATGATTATATCAATGGACTCTTATCGACTAAGTGATTAGAGTGTAAGTATATATCTATAATCGATAGAGTTCAGTTTCGGGTTTATGGTAGCGTAATCCCAGAATTAATAGATTGAATAAGAATTGTTCTGTTGGATGAATAATTTTATTTAATTTATTGTAGCTACTGGTTATAGGTCCATGGTCCCCGATGTGGCTCCTAACATGCATATGTTTCTTGATGTTGGGCCTCAATGATAATTTAGTAGTTGGACTATTTAATTGATGTGCGAATAATTATTTAGTGGGTTAAATAATTAAATACATGTAAAAGACATTTTTCGTGGACTCGGCCCATTATGTGAAATTTCATGTGCTAGCCATTAGAGTACAATTGACCTTTAATAATCTGACATTCTCTATCCAAAAGAGAACTTATACCATTTTCTCTTTATCCAAAGATTTAGAGAATTATTCCATGAGGGGTTGGGTAGGAAACCTCTCGTTGAATATTGCATATGAAAATGAATTGTCATCTTAACCAATAAGATGCATGGGATATTGCCAACAACTTGTTCTCATGAATTCGACCGAATCGATATCTAAGAAAATAGTCCACTTCTCTAATTCACAGAAGTTTGGCTCATCAGTTCATGACTTCAGATAACACACCATGTTGTTTTCAACTATTTCAGTGTCACCTTTCATTAACACTAATGTCTACTACTTTACTAATATTGATTCTCTAGTCTACAAAAGACTTATCAATTTACAGGTCAAGTCCATATATTTAAACATATGACTTTTAATGACCTAGAGGTTTGCCTTAACCCTCCAATGGATATAAGCATAGGTAGTCGATCTGCCATTTGCTTCAAGCTAAAAACCCTTCTATTCTGAATAAATCAAGCTCCGTTGTATGGAAAGAATGTTTGAGGCATAACCTGTGTAATCTTTACGCAAGCCAGGAGTCAAGCTAGGCTAAGTGGTGAGGCATTTTTAGGGCATCACCCATGTTTAACTATCTACTTCTCATGGAGTTACGCCCAAGACCACTTGGCTTTTCATATAAAGATAAACTTTCTCATTCATTCAACTCTTAATCACGTAGATCCAATTACTCCTACTGAGTCTGAGACTCTCAGGTGGTTCTAGAAGAGTGTGAACATAACTGGAGTACCAAAACTCCATTTACAGGTTTATGGCTTTAAACCAACTGCTATTTATCAGAATCCTATACAGTCCTTCCAGAGAAGGCCATATGTTATCAATAACCCCTAGCAGACTTTTATGTTTGCATAATCACAGCGAGTCAATGGATAACCATACTCCCACTACTTTAGGGTGAATTGATATTCTGATCTTGTTCAGTAGTATTTATTAATGTAACCCCAACCAACCAATGTTGGATGTGGTCTAATTAAATCAGATAGTAACTCCTTGATTAACTGTACTTCAAGGTCTAAGGTTGTTATTTAAACATTATTTTAGAAAAATTTGTAATAGTGTAACTGTCACCATTCGAACGTAAGAATCTTATAAAAAAAACTTTACTCACTGCGTTAAGATATTTGATGAACAGTCATCCTCGGAACGTGTATGCAAAATCTCCAGTCCTACCTTCAAGCACCAAGTGCTCAATGCCTCTATTTACGGAAGTGGAGTAAACGTGGTTCACTTCTTATCCATAAATTCATAAGCATCTTCGAGGTAGACATCTCGGTATTACATAATAATGTATACCGTTATTTTGCAACTAATATCTTAGTTAAGTTAAACAGTGTAAGGTAGCATATCAATAACTATACAAGACAATAAATGGTTTATCCTTTCAGTGAAATCGTTTCACTAGGAGGTAGGCCAAACATCAGTACCAAAAACTATGCTTTAGCCTATATCAAAGCATGTAATACTCGCTTCTCTGGTAATATCAGAGATTCCTCCAAATGTTCAGATAAACTAATCAGCGTGTCGAGTAGTCATTCGAAAAAATGTCTGTTACTCAAAAGCTCCCACTAGCTTGTATCCTTCATAATACCCCGAAGGTCAATATGAACAAGTTGTGATATTTCTTTAGCTCTATTACCCTTTCCTAATTGAAAGGTTACTTAGTCATTTTTCCATTGAGATGGTGTTCTTAGACTGGGGGATAGGAATCACCCTTAGCCAGTCTTCAGATATTATCTTTAGGATATATGCACTAATCAATAGATGATGAAGAATCGTTTATCTAAATACGGAAACCATTTGTCTTAACAGTTTATAATGTGTTACATATACCTTTTCAGCATTACTTAATGGTTCTGACTTTCTCAAACAAAAGTCCAAGTATCGGATTCGAACTACAAATGTCATATTCAGTTTTTATAAGGCAAATATATATTCGATGTGAAAGTGAATCAATTTGTTCCAACGAATCTGGAAAAACAAAAATTAAATTTCTGCGATATCCAAGGATTAAAATCCAAAATTTCTTTCCTTATATCACTTCCACTATCTTAGCTGAAATAACTTCCCTTTGTCTTTTCTTCATCATGAATGCCCAGCTACATTGTTCATACAAAAGAACATAGCTTACGGGTCAACATCCCGGTTAAGAAAGTCTCTAAGGATTCATAGGTTGGTGATCCGAAATCACTTTCCTTATCCTATATTTTTCGTTTATTAATATTTCGGTTTAGCCTTTAACTTATTTAGTTTAGATGACTTACACTTATAGACATTTACCTTCCCATTCTTGGCTTTCTTTAAAGGAAATTGCCATGAACTAGCAGTTCATTTGAGTAGACACTACTCGAAAACTGTGGGATGTCTGGTGAGAATGATACCAAATCATTCTTGTCATCTTTGAACGAATATCGGTTGTCTCTCGTTCAACACGAGTGACAGCAGTGATATACTCATCAATGTCACATAAGTTTGAAGGCTTAAGAGGGAAATCCTCCACTGAAAATTAATTGCATTCTTGATTTACGAGTTCAATGTTCTTGTTACGTTTCCACTTTTACGAAGTAGTTACTAGTCAATTTATTGTATTTAGTAGTTTAGATATATTGAGATGATATGTAGTTGTGAACTAAATTATGACAGAAGTATAAATCAAATCATACACCACCGCAAATAAATGTTTTAGGAATTATAAACGTGATGTCAGGCATGTAGTTTATCCTACCATTCCAAGGATTTAATCTCACACCTACAGTGCCGCCTCAGGGTAGGTCAAAGAGGTGACGATTAAATTGAGACAATTCTCTCAACATTAACCTATTAAGAATCAGACATCTCCATTTAATTGTTGATTACCTTCCTTTTTCAGCCAAGATATTTCCTAAAATATCCTTTAGAGTGTTACCTACTGTTTCAGATCTCAAAGTACGCCCCGAGTATGCCGCCTCAGGGTCGGTCAGTGACTCGACGATTACCCAAAATCCTATCTTTTTGGAGACCAAGCCTTGAATTATAGCGGTGAAAGCCACCCTCAGGGGACCAAAATCAAAACGGCACGAGGCGTCACCATTCTCTCACGCGCTTGTGTCAACAGTAGAGGCCAATGATCAGTTGTCACCTTCCCCGCTCCCACTCGTTATATTGAAAATTAGGTAGTCTCATTAGGATTTTAGAATTTTCTTCGCAATCCGAAAAACAATAAATCATGAATATTTAAATTTTAATCCTCCCACTAGTTCATCGGTTCCAAATACCGTCTAACTAGTATCACAATATTCACGATTTTCCGATTTTATGGATTTATTAAATTCCTTGTATAGAGACTACACATATAAAATTCACCAAGAATTTTATAATCCTAATATATTTGGACTTATGAATTTCTCAATAATTTGAAAAACAATAAATCGTAAAATTTAAAGCTTCCACTAGTTTATCGGTTCCAAGTACCGTCTAACTAGTGACACTATATTCATGATTTTCCAATTTATTGATTATTTTGAAAATCTCTTGTGTAGACACTACACAATAAAAATTCACCAAAAATTTTTATTGTCCTAATAATGTCATGATAAAAATTTTGGATCTCAGAATTTTTTTTCAATTATCGGAAAACAATAAATCATGAAAAGTAATCACCAACTTATCGGTTCCAAATACCGTCTAGTTAGTGTCCTATCTTTTCAGAATTTTCCAAATTTCGGTTATTAAAATGCCTTTTTTGTAGACACTACATAATCAAAATTCACAAAGAATTTTACATCCAAAACTAATTTATCCCGTAAATTTTATTTCTATCATGTGAATTTTATATCCCTATAAAATTCCATTTCCTTTAATTAATTTAATTTATTATTAATCTAAATTAATTGTCGTTTTCATACATGTCTAGTTAATGCAAAAATTGATTTTCTACATGTATGCATGTGCTAGGAGTGGAATTCGTGAATATGATGCATGGCATGGTTATATCACATAAATAATTACAAAAGAAAATAAATGCGAAAAATAAACCACTGAGATGGACCATTGGTACCCCCGTATCCAATCTATAAAATAAAGAAACCCTTACAATTCTTCAATGTCTAGCCTCCGCCGCCCAGTACATTAATTTGCTGCTCCGTTTTGTTATCAAGAATGCTCTAGCCGAGTTGGTAAAACTCATTCTTTCTTCATCACCACCCAAGTTCGACTCTCCCCTCCCCTGGTTTTTTTATTTTGTTTCGAACTGGGAATAAAAGAAAAAAAACACAAAAAAAAAATTTCAAACTTTTATCTGGCCAAGGGGATTCGAACTCGAGTCTGCGTACAATTGAATTTGTAACTTGACCAATGTGCCGCGGCTTTTCCTCTTCATAGTCTACGTTCGAATTAAATAAAAAAGGTCTCGGCCGAAATTAAATTAATTCAGAAAATTAAAATTGCCAAAATAAATTACATGACATTCTATAACTAAAAAAATGGGTTTACAATAGACCTAACGGTAAACAGACACCAACCCCAATCCATCTCGTAAACCATGCATTTATATATAAAAAAACATATAAAAGATGCAATATTTATTCAATTCCACTCCTTATTAATTAATTATGCAATCATGATCACAAAATCGCTTTAACCTGGCTCCAATACCACATGCTGGATATACAGAAACCCGAATCCGGATCAGATCCATAAATGAATCGTCAGATCTGATTCATAGCACCGATCGAGACGCTCGATCAAGCACAGCGGAAGCTACGAATAAATTTGCATGCGATTTTACTACGATTTGATTTGCATAAATAACTAATACAACTACGAGAAGGTTGAAGACTTACCCTTTCCAAAGAGGATGAGTAAAGCAGTCGACCAAAGGGGTGAAGCCGCAGTCTTCCGGATTGTATCTCCTAGCGACAACTGGTGGACGTCGATCCTCGCCGTAGAACCTCCTCGAATATGCACAAGAATAACCCTAGGTTTTTCTTCTCTTATGACTAAGGCAAGAAACTAATTTTTCTTCCTTTATTTTGTGAATGTGGAGCCATTTTTTTTAATTATTAGTGTGTTGGGAGGAACTCTCTTTATATAGGAAAATAACTAGTCAAGAGAGTCCTTTTCACAATGCAATTACCCTTTTCCATAAGGAAAGAATATTTCCCATAAAATAAGAGATAAATCCCAAAAAACCAATCTCTTAATTTATCCATAAAATAAGTGATAATTCCCAAAAAAATCAATCTCTTAATTTATCCATTAATTATTTAAAAAATAAATAATTAGTTACACATGTGACATAATTTAGGAAATTTCTCTTCCCAACTTTTTCACAATATGGGGCGCCACCTTTATCATCATTTTTAATAGAAAATGTCTCTTCTATTTAACATATTATTTACCAAATAAATAATATTGCATATTCATTAAATAGACCAAATATTTAATTTATTCTCGAGGTTCCATAAAACGAGAATACACTCGCGTGTTAGGAGCCAACCCGGGGACCATGGATCTATAACCAGTAGCTACAATAAAATGAATAAATATTCGTCGAACATAATATTTCTACTCAGCTTATTAATTCCGGAATTACGCCACCATAAATCCGAAGCTGAACTCTATCGGTGCTATGAATCAGATCTAATAAGTGTCCATTGATATAATCATTACATATTGACTAACCCTCCATAGACTATCCGTAACGAAACATGATTATTTCTGTAAATCTTCTTCACTACATCTTATCCTTATTTACCATTAACTCACTACTGATCAATTAGTTCACAACCAATACGAACTCGGCCAATCGAACAGTTTCTAGGATCAACAAATAAGGGGATTGTCTTTCTACTTCCCGCAGGAAGGAAAGTATTCCATATCTGTGAGACACACGCTTCTCACACATTGCAGAACAGTGCCAACGTGAAAGTGATTCGGACCGCGCCTCTTAGCGATCCTTAACGAACACATCAAACCCTATCTTGAAACAAGCAGGTATTTGCAATCACTTCAGGATTAAGGTTAATCCATATATGATCATCTTGTGATTCAATAAGATTTCTCAATCACGGAATTATATAACAAATGCAAATTAAATCGGTCCAGTCCTATATGACTACATCATATATAAATGCCCTACTTAGATAACCAATATCAGCGGTCCGGATAAGACGGTCACACCTTAAGGTGTTTTGGGCGCATTAATGGTGGTTTAATCAATAGACCCAATACTTTGATTAAGTTCACCATGGACTAATAGTTCAAGTGTATCACCATAAACTTAATCCTCGCGTGTGAAACACACTAAGTTATATGGCTACATATGATACAACTTAGGGTTTGCAGTAGTGTATTACTTACAAGCACGAAGCAAGTAATAAGATGAGAATAAATCTATCATTTATTAATTATAAAAACAACTACATAAATTGTCTTTCGTGGCGCTTACTTCAAACAAATATCACCTTGGGTGATTTGAAAGATCAACGATTTGACCGTCCGGTAGGAGTAGATGTATGCAAGCCATCCACGTGTCCGGCCTCTACAAGTAATCTAAACAAGCACCTACTTTGAATCCCGTAATGGATTGCTATTAGAAAAACTCATTTGCTAGGTCGACTATATCTCTCTCTATAATCTCTCTCTAATAAGATCTCTTATTTTTCACAAGAACAATTAGCTCTTAGAATTGTGATGTTCAAAAGAGCTAGCCGATTCCTCTCTTATATAGAGAGATGTGGCGCCGCATATGTCCCCAACCGATTGGGATTAGATTCCTAGTAGATTAATGCGAAATAAAACATTTTCCAAATAAAATAAGGAAAACTCCTTTGATTGATTTATCTCATTAATATTTAAATCTTATATTAAATATATTTTCAAGATATATATTCACAGTATTTTATATTTAATATATCTTATTATATTACCATAAATCTATATTTCGAAAATCAATTAATATCTAATATTAATATTATGGTAATCTCATTAATTAAATTTCACAATCCAAGTGTATCACAATACACTAAAACTTGCGCCCCCTTTAGCCTACTATTGGCATCCGGAATATTCTTTAATTAATATAATACTATGATTAATTAATTCATAAAATACTTGTATATCATATATCCATATTTTCGACTTACATATCTAGTATATGTACACTTAATTTATCAACATAATTAATATCTTGTATTATATTTATTCATAATAAATAAATACCACCATATTAATTCACCACTATAACACTTTATTGATATGAGATAAATTCTTGCATTATTTGGTTATCAACTATAACCACATTTTAATCCGACTTGATGTCATATGTGTGTGACCCGATAGACTTCCGAATATGTTGGCCGTAGAATAAGGCGCAATTATGAAAATGCCCTCCACATCTAACGATCACGGATAACGTCTAGCAACACGTCCATGAGCCCCAATCATCTGAAGAGTCAATATGCAATGACTACTACCTTTCATGTGCTCGGTTAGCGTGTAAATATAATCATATCGCTGTAATAATATCCATACGGTCGTACGTCGAGCGTCGAGGATTAACGACCGTATCTTATAATATGGATATCATGCTCTCTTGAAGTAAATCATTTAGTTCTACTTTGCAATGATTCACGAGAGTAAGACATTCCTTATAAGAAGGCCTTTCGGATATTCACCCCTACTATTAGGGTACACGATTTCTGGACGACCAAACATGTATACTCCGCATGCTTCAGTATCACAACCAATCACTACCGCATGATTGCCCTATGGCTAAGGGAAACCTTAATAGTGTCAAAGCATGACAATCAACACAATGATGCCATGTATACTCTGGTCCTAAGGATAATTACACAACCATCACAAAGTGTGACACTTAACAGTGTATGTAGGTCAATCTAACTTATGCATTCTCTAATACATGTCCACGTACAGTCCAAGTGTCTCTTCGATAGACGAGATATATCCATGCCCTTAAAGACAAAAGACATTTAATACATGATAGCATGTTTGTACAATCAATGCCCTGTTTATAGTACATAAGCCATGAGACATTTAAGTATCAAACCTATTAAAGTGATTACAGATCTTATCAACCATAATCGCCTATCATGATTTCCCTATCATAGTTTAATACTAAGGACGTTATAATATAACAATTCCTAATTGGTTATTTAAAAGAACCAATATATGACGACAGGAAAGCCATTTATTATACATGTATAATCATAAAGAAATAGTAGAAATGATCTGACCCGGTCGGATCCGGTCCAACCCGATTGGGTTTTGGGCACTATTTCAACTGAAACAACACACAAGAAGGATTGGATTTCAAGCCTAGTAGGGTATTCGTCAACCTATTCTACCTGCAAGAAATTTCCATACCTAAGATCAAACCATTCTGTTATGTATTTTGTGGTACTAGTGTACTATGTTCATTAATTTTCAAAAAGGAATCTCCTTGATTTAAAGCTTTTAATATAAGTTATGTTTGATTATTCTATGCTATATCTGTCACTAATAAGTGTTGAATTTTAAGTGTTCTGCAGGTATCTCAAGAGTACATTTGAATGCAAACACTTGAAATGTGAGGATAAAATGAATAATTTATGACACACCTTGTACTGGAATTAAAATGCAATACATGTGTGATGTTGCATGAACTATCAGGGTGGCGGTAACAGCTATGCCATGTGGATATCTGGCTATTTTGGTGTGATTTCTCCGGTGAGATGGGTGGCGACAGTGGTGGTTGATATGAAAAATATGAAGTTTCCGGTGACAGAATGAGTGCGAGCTCGGATTCAACAAATTGGCAGTGCTTGGCCTACTTGTATTAATTATCAGATGGTTTGTGAGTTACACATAGCTCCTATTTATAGGTGCCGGACTAAGTATGATTATGCTAATAATGATAAGACATAATAACGTACAATTAAGCATAAGCATGTTCCCGTGATGAGGAATGATAGTTTATCCTGAGGCCCTCGATCATTCATGCGGGCTCACCGAGGGTTTTATGATGCCGAGTAGGTAGATTTCCGCATTTAGGAGTTGTGTCTGGCTCATCCTGATAGTTGAGGAGGCTATGCACACTGATGGTCTCCGGGTAGTCAAGGTCCGGACTTGATTCGGAGTAAGGTTGAGAGGACAGATAGATCTTGTTGAAATAGTGTCCTAAACCCAATCGGGTTGGACCGGATCCGAACGGGTCGGATCATTTCTACTATTTCTTTATGTTTATACATATATAAAATGGCTTTTATGTTGTAATATATATGTTCTTTTATAGAACCAATTATGAATTGTTATATGATAACGTCCTTAGTATTAAACTGTGATAGTGAAACCATGATAGGCGATCATGGTTGATGAGATCTCTAATCACTTTAATAAGTTTGATACTTAAATGTCTCTAGGTCGATGTACTATTAAACAGGCGTTGATAGTATAAGCAGACTAGCACGTATTAGACGTCTTACGTCCTTATGGGGCGGGGATAGATCTCGATCTATCGATGTGTAGAGACACTTGGGTATGCGTGGACGTGTATTAGAGAACGCGACGTTAGATCGACCCACTTACACGGGTAAGTGTCACACTATGTGACGGTTGTGTAATTATTCTTTTGACCGAGTCTTCATGGCATCACGGTGTGGATTGTCATGCTTTGACACTATTGAGGTTTCCCCAGCCACGGGTGATCATGCGGTAGTGATTGGGTATGATCATGAAGCACGCGGAGTATACATGATTGGTTGTCCGGGAATCGCGTATCCTATGATTGGGATCGAATATCCGAAATGGCCTTTTATAAGGAATGTCTTACTCGTGAATCTTTGCAAAGTGGGAGTAAATGAGTTACTTCGAGAGAGCATGATATCCAGATTATAAGATACGGTCGTTGATGTTTTGACACTTTCGACTAACGACCGTATGGATATTATTCTGGCGATAGGATTGTAATTTACACGGTAATCGCTTTCACATGAAAGGTAGTAGTCATTGCATTTGACTCTTTCGATGATTGGGGTCACGGTGTGTTGCTAGACGCTATCCCGTGATCGTTAGGCATGAAGGGCATTTTCGTAATTTGCACTTTGTGTATGCGGCCAACATATTCGGAAGCCTATCGGGTCACACACATTAGAACATCTAGCCGGATTAAAATGTGGTTATAGATGATAACCAAATAAGGAAAGTTTATCTCGAGACTATAAAGGTTATAATGGTAAATTAATATGGTGGTATTTATTTATTATGAATAAATAAAATACAAGATATTAATCATATTAATTAAAGAATATTCCGGAAGCCAATTTATTGCTAAAGGGGGCGCAACTTATTAGTGTATAAGATACACTTGGATTGTTTAATTTAATTAATGATATTACCATATATTAATATTAGATATTAATATTTATATATATATTAGCTAACATGCGTGTGATGTACATATATATAAGATATACATGTTCACACATGTAATGGCTATATATTTATATATATATATATATATATATATAGATTTATTTGTGTAATATATATATGTGATATATACACATGTGTAAATTGATTTATGGTAATAAAATAAATATAGTCAATATTAAATTAGATATTGACAATATCTTGGGAATATTCAATATAAGATATTGACAATATCCTAGATTTATTTGATATAAGATATTATAATAAATGAGATAAATCAATCAATTATATTTTCCTTATTTTATTGGGAAAAGGTTTTCTTCTCCTCCACACTTTAGTTGGGGCGCCATATACACTATAAATATAGTGTGGGTGTCAAGCTCTTTTGTACATCACAATTGCAAGAGCTCATAGTTCTTGTGTAAAATAGAGAGCATCCTTTAGAAAGTTGGAGAGAGGGAAAAAGGCCAGTCTAGCAACCGGAGTTTTCCAATAGCAATCCATGATGGAATTCCGGCGGGCTGTTTGTGTGGACTAGCGGTAGAGGCCGAACACTTGGGCGGCTTTATGCAGAACTACTCTCCTTAGACGGTCAAAGCGTCGATCTTTTAGGTCAACCAAGGTAACCACCGTCTTTAGCTTATTTGTTTATTGCTTAAACGAAGTCGATCTTGGGTCGATAGGAAATAAATTTTTGAATTCCGTTGCGTTCCCGCGTAGATTTCCTAACAGTGGTATCAGAGCGAGCTTCAAGCTTAAGCAATGAGCATGTTATTGTGCGTAGTTAATTTTACCGTTTAAATCACGTAATTAAAAGATGAAAGATTTTGATTCACAAAAGTGATACATGAAAAGAAAAAAAAAAAAAAGATCGGGTGGTGCTCACCGATCGGTGGCGGCACCACCACCACCGCGGCGGCGGCGGCAGGCAAACTCTTTGCCGGCGATCGATTGACCGGTCAATCTTTGGCGGATCTCCAAATTTTTTTGTGTATTTTGTGATTCAATATGGTTCATAGTTGTGATTGTTAATTTCCCTTTGTTTAGTTGTGTCATGTGGCTAACCAATGGTTCCAATAGTTTAGCCTTTGGGATGCCACATGGCATTAAAATAATAATGGCATTTCAAACTTTGTTTGGAATAGGCTAAGCCTTTCCAAATATTTGATTTGGGAAAAGGCTGGCACAAGCCACTTCAAAATTTTGATTTTGGAAAGTGACTGAGCCTAAACCAAAATTATTTGGCCTTTCAAATATTTGATTTGGAATAGGCCTAGCAGCCTCTTTCAAATATTTGATTTGTAAAAGGCCTAAGTTTAAGCCACTTCCAAAATTTTGATTTTGGAAAGTGGCTGAACTAAGCCAAATTTGGTTTAGGAAACCAAAGGCATCCCTTTTGATTACGAATCAAAAGGAAAGAAACAAAAGAGAAATAATTTTTATTTTGATATATTTTGGAATAGTTCTAATTAATTAAAATTAAAATTAAAATCGGTTTAAAATTAATCGTTAATTTTATTTCGATTAAAATCATTTAATTAATTAAATGTTAATTAGTTAATTGATTGGATAAAATTATTTAATAGATTAAATATTAATTGATTAATTAAGACGCAAGTAGTTAAATTTTAATTTTATCTTTTTCATAAGATGTTATTGTATGGATTAGATATAGTAGATATAATATGATTATATAGACCCCGATTGATCATGGACTCGACTGAAAGGATAGATGTGAATGATTTAATTTTTTTGTTGGTTTCAAAATTGTCTTAGGCCGTTATGAAGAACGTGACCTAGTTTATTTTCTGTATTTATCCCATTCCCGTTAGCTCCCCCCGTGTGCGGCGGGTATATTTATTTTATTAGATAAAATTAAATGTAACAAGAATGGAGCAGAAGATGAAGACCAAAGAAAGACGAAAGATAAAGATCTCATTGGAGAATGGAGCATTAAAGATCCTATTGACGGTTGCAGCTACCCTTAGATTGCGACCCGCGGTTTCATCAGATTGTATTCGAAACCGCACCTAGGAAAAGTCCATGATCATACCGGTTACTTTACGCATTTATTTATTTTGTGCTTGTATTTATTTTATATGATACGATAGATGCATGACTAGGCACGATCTAGATAAATGTGTAGGATGTATGTCTATAGAGATAGATATATTTGATGAGACCGTAATTAAATTAATTAAGAGAATTAATTCAAAATTAATTAAGTGAATTAATTTAAAATTACTCCCACAACAAAAAATTGAGTTATAATGTCTCCCAATATTATAGTGACGGTGAAGAGCTCTTGTTCAGATCCAACTGATCGGCCCACGTCGGGAGTTGACCTACCACGGGTATATCGTCATTATCGAGATATGATCGTTATGAGATCTCATGAATACTTGGGTTACGACTCGACTAAGAATCTTGCGGTGATTGGCCCACGTCGGGACCGTGCTCTGATTTAGAGACATAAGGTTGACTATCACATAGGCGATGTGAATTGTCAAAGAGTTGACTAGTCAAACCACTGGAAGTCGCGTTAGACGCGATTAGTAAGAAGTACCTACCCGTCGAAATTGACCCGGTCGATCGGCCCACGTCGGGGATCGAGTCAACTAGATAGGATTTCAGCCACTAAAGAAAATCCTTGAAAGTCAATTGGGAGTAGTTGACTAGTGGGAGCAAAATTATAAAACCAAAAGACCATATTTCATTTTGCGTGTATAAACAACAACACTCTTTTATTTTCATTTTTATGTTGTAGTTTTAGCAAACTTTATATTTATGTTTTAATTCTCGATTAGTAAAAACCAAATTATGACTGTTTGAGAAACGTTCTCAAGAATGGTTAAGTAAATTTTAATCATTTTAAAATAAGCAATGACACGAGCAATCTCGTTATAGTAGTTAGAGACAAGGAGACTACATAATTGATGCAGTTCTCCAAGACTTTAATTATTAATGAAAAACGGTAGCTCATGACATTGGATACGATCCAATATGATCATTCAGTCTTATGATGACAATTAATTCAAACGTTGGATAAGAATGACCACATCTAATTTTGGAAAGGTTGATTTCAAAATTGTAAGATTTAAGTATCGGCTTAATTCTATCATTGCTTAAAGGTTAATTAAATAGTCAACATTTTGAATACGATTCAAAATGTTAAATAAACTATTTAATATACTTTAGATTTTCTTTATGAAATGAAATTGAAAACATAGCTCTTGTGATCTCTCTTAAGTCTTATGAAGACTACAATAAGAAACATTTTTCAAGTGCTTAAAGGATTGAAAGAAAAGTTAGGGCATGTGCTTAAATAGAGAGCTTATCGAAGTCTTTATTCTAAGCAAGTCTGTTGAGATAAATCTATCTAAATTCAAGTCAACTCTTAGATATATGATATCTTACGAGTGTGATTAAATTAGAAAGGTAAAATCCAGATATGGAAGGTGAAGCAAAGCGTTGTGACACTTACCATAATGCGGATCTAGTAAATCGATAAAGGAACTAAATAAATGTTATTATGTTCGGTTCTTATGAAGAACATACTTTCAGTTATTTGTCAGGATTTAGTTGACATAATCAATTGTAAAGAATAAATGTTATTCCGATAAAGTTGGAAGGTCACTGAATCTAACATACTAGATTGATGTCACTATATAGCAGATATATGTGATGAGGTCTCAACTAAATATTTGTATGGCTGTTATCCTTTATATTTTTGGTTGTTCTAGACATAGTCTCTCTGGAAGGGAAGCGTGCAACTAAACGTCATTCTGATGATGTTGAACCATATGATTATGAATCATGTGGGTTATACGTATCTTATCCAAAGAGGACTAAAATACCCTTTTATGAAAAGGTTATAAAATCTAGAAAAATTGTCTAAAGCCTAAACATACCGATGTTCGTTGGCTTATGACAATTAATGCCATAAATAATTGTTTATTAATCTCTATGACTATTTTAGAAATAGTTGAATGTATTTATTGAAGTACGACAATTCGAAAAGCCCGAAAGGTTCGAGCTAGTACGAATATGAGATTGATGAGCTACTTAGGAATTAATTTTCAATTGGATTGAAGTAATTAATACCAGAAGGGTGTTTCAGAAGTCGTCTGAAAAGGAATAAGATTCTCCCTTGAAGGATACCATCTTTTGGATATGCAATTAGATTGTGTTCCCAAAATGGAAACAACACTTTATATGATAAAGGTGTGACGCAAGCCATGTGAAGTATCCCTTACCAGTTCGGGATAGTGCCCTTATACTTAACCAAGTTCCAAAGAATAAAGGTTGAATAAATTCCATATTAGATATGGAAGGGGATAATGTCGAATCTATCTTAACCGATGATTTGAAGTTGTCATAAGCTAAGTCAGAAAGGCTTGGAGCCTAGTACGACATATGCAACTTTGTGGAATATCTTAGCTAGCACGCTGGATATCATTTACTTGTCCGCGGAGCAAAATGTTTGTCTCCAAACATGTTGTCTTCTCAAGGAAGTGTTTCTTCCAAAAGAAACAGTGGGAGTAAATTAGATCTCAAAAGAGTTTGAGAACCACAAAGATACATTCAACCAATGGAAAATGAGCAGACGCTGCATAGCGATGAGGTGTAGAACACTGCTCAGTGCACACAAAAGTCCTGTAAGTCTGTGGAAAACCTCAAGACTGAAAAGGCTGTTGGTATGCTCATCTTGAAGAATGAATATCTCACGACTTATGAAAGAATGTTTAAAAGGCAAGATTGAGAGATATGGCCAGGAGCCATAATATCTGAATTAGATTCCATCAGTGACAACCAGGTTGTGAACCTAGTCCGTCTTACCTAAAGGGAATGTCCCTGAAAGGCTGACATGGATAGTAATATGATTACCATCTGGCTATAGTGACGGACGAGAGTGCACGGGTGTAAACCTTGTAATTACCTTTATGCTGCCAGCTGAGCCCAATTCTAATCAGATGATGCTTGTTATAACTTCGTATCATGGCTATATGATAGTTTTGAAGACATTAGGTAGAAAGCTCGATGTTCATAGACGATGACATGATATAAGCCCACGAGATCCATTTATGGACTCAAACAAGTTTCTCTAGACGATTTCTTTGTTAGATAATCAAAGGAGTTTGATTTAGTCAAAAGAAAGATATGCCCCATGTGCAATATGGATAGTGGGAGTGTGTTACGATTTTTGAGTAAGATATTGGATATCTCTCTCAAGAATCATCACCCCATGTCACAGTCAATTAATGTTTGGTAGTTCAAGGTCTTTACGAAAGCACTTGGATTAGCAGTTCTTATTTTTAGAAGTGAGAATCTATAGTGATAGATTTAACAGCTGTTAGATTATAGTTTACCTATATACACGTGATGCTAAAAGTTTAGCATAGATCACATAAGGAGATACTGCTAGCTGTTGTTCTCTAGATCTATCTATGTTAGGACGTCGGTCCTAAAGATAAGGTGAAAGATGATGCTTATGGAAGGTTTCCTTCGTTACTGCGATAGGAACCATCTTATAGGTAATGCCGGGTGTTCATAGTCCATGAATAGTCATGAGCAAGTATGAAAGTAAATCTGGTGAATGTCGAGAATATCCTTAAACAAGTTAAGGAAAGTTTCCTTGTTTATTGAAACTTGGAATTAAATAAACGTAGATATACAGACGTATATCCTGAGTCTTATGAAGGCGAGTGAGAGCTACGGTCTGGGTTTGCAGTCACTTTGAATAAGTGATACAGTGAGCTGGAAATGTTCTTAGCGATGGGTCACTGTAAATTCTACAACTAGGCCAAAAACAGTAGTGCCTTAGAGGCTAAAGGCGGGGGCGAGACATGGATCTAGAAGGTTCATTCTTGAACCTTATGCGGTTCTTCCACCTTTTCTATATAGCTGATATAGTAAGTGGATTCATTGCTTGAAGCAAGGACCAGGGTCTCGTCAGAGATTCGTGTGTGTGTTGAGGCGGTTCCTTTGACTTGGTCATTCGTAACATGATATGAAGATAGTCTGAGTCCCCATGGATAGCGATCTGTTTAAGGCAAGAGCTGGTTGCGAGTATTGCATGAGATTCTTGTGTTTCAACTTGGTCTTGTGTGTGCGAGTGATTGGTTTTAGGCCAAGTGGGAGATTGTTGAAATAGTGTCCTAAACCCAATCGGGTTGGACCGGATCCGAACGGGTCGGATCATTTCTACTATTTCTTTATGTTTATACATATATAAAATGGCTTTTATGTTGTCATATATATGTTCTTTTAAAGAACCAATTATGAATTGTTATATGATAACGTCCTTAGTATTAAACTGTGATAGAGAAACCATGATAGGCGATCATGGTTGCTGAGATCTCTAATCACTTTAATAAGTTTGATACTTAAATGTCTCTAGGCTGATGTACTATTAAACAGGGCATTGATAGTATAAACAGACTAGCACGTATTAGATGTCTTTTGTCTTTAAGGACATGGATAGATCTCGTCTATCGAAGTGTAGAGACACTTGGACTGTACGTGGACGTGTATTAGAGAATGCGTACGTTAGACTGACCCACTTACACGGGTAAGTGTCACACTATGTGACGGTTGTGTAATTATTCTTTTGACCGGAGTCTTCATGGCATCACGGTGTGGATTGTCATGCTTTGACACTATTGAGGTTTCCCCTAGCCACGGGTCGATCATGCGGTAGTGATTGGGTATGATCTTTGAAGCATCGCGGAGTATACATGATTGGTTGTCCGGGAATCGCGTATCTATGATTGGGATCGAATATCGAAATGGCCTTCTTATAAGGAATGTCTTACTCTCGTGAATCTTTGCAAAGTCGGAGTAAATGAGTTACTTCGAGAGAGCATGATATCTAGATTATAAGATACGGTCGTTGATGTTTTGACACTCGACTAACGACCGTATGGATATTATTACAGCGATAGGATTGTAATTTACACGGTAACTGTTTCACATGAAAGGTAGTAGTCATTGCATTTGACTCTTCCGATGATTGGGGGTCACGGTGTGTTGCTAGACGCTATCCCGTGATCGTTAGGCATGAAGGGCATTTTCGTAATTTGCACTTTGTGTCTGCGGCCAACATATTCGGAAGCCTATCGGGTCACACACATAAGAACATCTTGCCGGATTAAAATGTGGTTATAGATGATAACCAAATAAGGAAAGTTTATCTCGAGACTATAAAGGTTATAATGGTAAATTAATATGGTGGTATTTATTTATTATGAATAAATAAAATACAAGATATTAATCATATTAATTAAAGAATATTCCGGAAACCAATTTATGGCTAAAGGGGACGCAACTTATTTGTGTATAAGATACACTTGGATTGTGCAATTTAATTAATGATATTACCATATATTAATATTAGATATTAATATTTATATATATATTAGCTAACATGCGTGTGATGTACATATATATAAGATATACATGTTCACACATGTAATGGCTATATATTTATATATATAGATTTATTTGTGTAATATATATATGTGATATATACACATGTGTAAATTGATTTATGGTAATAAAATAAATATAGTCAATATTAGATATTGACAATATCTTGGGAATATTCAATATAAGATATTGACAATATCATAGATTTATTTGATATAAGATATTATAATAAATGAGATAAATCAATTAATTATATTTTCCTTATTTTATTGGGAAAATGTTTTCTTCTCCTCCACACTTTAGTTGTGGCGCCATATACACTATAAATATAGTGTGGGTAACAAGCTCTTTTGTACATCGCAATTGCAAGAGCTTATAGTTCTTGTGTAAAATAGAGAGCATCCTTTAGAAAGTTGGAGAGAGGGAAAAAGGCCGGTCTAGCAACCGGAGTTTTCCAATAGCAATCCATGATGGGATTCCGGCGGGCTGTTCGTGTGGACTAGCGGTAGAGGCCGAACACTTGGGCGGCTCTATACAGAACTACTCTCCTTAGACGGTCAAAGCGTCGATCTTTTAGGTCAACCAAGGTAACCACAGTCTTTAGCTTATTTGTTTATTGCTTAAACGAAGTCGATCTTGGGTCGATAGGAAATAAATTTTTGAATTCCGCTGCGTTCCCGGGTAGATTTCCTAACAGATCTGTCAGCTAGCGGCTTTCATCTGGCCTGGCATCAAGCTGGATAGAGATGGAGCTGGCTTAAAGGCTTATGATGTGACCTCCAATCGGATCAAACCCGGGTCCATGAGACCTTATGTGGGTTCCCCATATCAATGGCCCCCACTCTGTGCCTTACCAATTTTCTCCGAAGGAGTTTCGTAGTGTAATGCATGGATTAGAGTTTGTTAGCGCTTTTGTTGATGATATGTTCCGGTTAATTTCCAGGGAGGAGTTTGGCGCCGACTTTGGTTGTTATCGGCTTTGTGACCGAATCAGTTAGATTTCGGCCGAAGTCTTTGTCTTTGAGATCTTCGACAGCATAGAGCCGGGTCGGCTAAGTATTAATGGTAGTTAAAGGCTTGACCTCGAGTTTGTCTTGGGCGTGATGGATGATGTGATGAAAGCTGCGATTGTTGATTGGTTGGTGGACGCCGTTTCGCGCCTCATGGTTACTTTTGAATTTCAAATTTTGAGACATGGCGGTTCGGATTCCCCGCCTTGATACAGACCTATAAATAGAGGCTACCCCTCATTCATATACTTTGCAAAAACTACTTCTTTTTCAATATAACTTTCCGGCGGGCTAGCGAATTTCAGCGAAGCTTCAAGCGTTCTATGGTGATTTCATTTGTTTCTTAAAGCGAGAAATCCACGACACAACCGCTCTTTATGCGCCATAATGAGGTAATCCTTCAATGAATTGATTTATCCTTTATATGATATAGGCACCGTAGTGGCCTTTTTGGGAATTTTGTTTGACTTCGCAAACTCTTGTGGATTTTTGCCTTGAAGACCTCTTTCCGTACTGTTGTCCCCAGATTTATTGTTCTTACTTCCCTGTACTCCGCCTTTTTGATTCGTATGTCTATGGTGTTTTTAGATTTTGTTTTCATTCGATTCGTAGCTTCTTTTTTTTCCTTTCATTTTCTGGGAAAGACAGAGTGGGGGAGAGGTGTCGAGATCATATCGTACTTGTTTGATCTCGGCCCGGCTTCATAGTCTAGGCGATAACTAATCCACCTCACCCTTGAGCTATCAGGATGTCTTCCGAGTCGGCTACCGAGAGTGACATTATTGCACGTGGCTACGGATCTGAATGTGAGGCCGAGGAATCCTTGTCACAATAGGATCAGATCAAGCTAGACAATCCCACTATAAGATTAAGAGTGAGTGATCGAGTTAGAGTAACTGCCAATGAACCCACTGCTGCAGACAAAGGGAAGGGAAAGGAGAAGGAAAAAAGAAAAAGTCTCTCCGACAACTCGCTCCGTTGCTACCCTTCGAGAACTATCAGCTCAAAATGTCTTTGATAAGGAGGTCGAGCAAGTGTGGAAGACCTTTAAAGACAACCATGAATACATGAACTCGTTGGCGGCCTTTACCCGGTTTGAGAAAGATGGAGACCGGAATGTGGCTAAGGTCTATGGCCGCGACTCCAAGGACTTCATCTGGCTTCACTACGACCACTTTGTCACCGGACATCGGCCCCCATTTGATCTGTTTTTCATTGAATTCATGTGTGAGTTTAATGCCTTGACTTGTGACCTCACTTTAGGAATGGTGAGAGTTATCATGGCGTTTATCGTGATATGCAGATTGTCGGGTATAGAACCTACCATGCCAGTGTTATTTAATTTTTATTCCTTCTCAAGATGGGCGATAGATGGTCAGCTCACCCCCATAAACTCAAATGCCTCCTACTCTTCGACCTTCCGGATCGGGTGAGCTCGTGGAACGCGAGGTGCATGCGAGTTGAATCATCCGTGGGCTGGCCCTTTCCTCACTATGCCGCCAACAAAAACCAAAAAGCCGAGGATGTGAGAGTGGGTAAGACTGATGAAGGCAAAGAGAAGTTCATTAAGGAATTGTATAAGCTTTTAGGTTATGACGCCAAGAACAGTACTTAAAAACGGACTTTTAACTGGCGTCGCCTTTTAGAGGTCGCTGAGGGGTATTGTCGAGCAGCTTGGATATCGGGATCAGAAGTTGGACATCCTCTAGTCAATATAGTCCATATTTACTGTGACCCAGACTGGATCGGCGACTGTCATTTCAACAGATGCATCATCTCTATTTGCGGGGTTTGCCAAGGGATCCTAGCCGCAGACCTCTGAGTAAATTTTACTTTCTGCTTTGACACATGTCCATTTAGCTTACTCCCTCTGTATTTATGTATTTTGGATTTTAACAAATCTTGATTTTTGCAGCGATGATTAATCCCACCAAGGCAAGGAATGACGTTATTGCCAAGAAGAGAGTCGTGGCCATGGCTAGAGAAAAGGAGCTCAAGGCCCTTCAGAAGACTGCTCTGCCCGCAATTGACGAAGAAACTGATACTGGCGAGCCTAACCTCGAGGCGCAAGCTCAGCCTTCCATTCCCCGAGCTCGTGAGAAAGGGATAGTGATCGGATCCTCAGTCGTCGAGAAGCGGGCTCATGAGGCCGTTGTAGAGAATCCTATGAAAAGGAAGGGTGATGAGGTCACAGGCGCCTCAGGGGCTATTATTCTAGATAGCCCTGAGAATATTGTGGAGTCAACAGTTCCACCGGCTTAAAAAACCCAGGCTGAAAGAAAGTCAACCCCCTAAGTTTTCTGCTCCTCCTTCTGATCAAAGTACTATTCCAGATCTTTGGGGCGTAAGTAGCTCCAGCAACCCGCCAGCTAAAGCCCAAACTAAAAAAGGGAAAGATGTGGTCCCTTCAACCTCAAATCAAGGACTTGCTGGGGGGAGGTCAATCTTCGCCGTACAGAGGGCTCATCGATGTGGATCTGCCCTAATTTCAAAAAGCCAACAGACAAAGCCGGGGCCACCTTGTTAAGTAATGCGATCGGCTCCGTCCATCATCTTCAAAATTTCCCTCTGCCCCGACCTGATGAAGTGCGGATAGAGAATGTCCGGGGCATTACGGATCGGATATATATAGCCGATCAGGTGGATCCTCGGAGTGGCCTCATTGAGTCGATCGATGACCTTCTTGCGATCGCTGGAGATGCTCTTTGCGTGGTAAGTTTTCAATGTTACTCTTAGTATTTTCCTCCCTTTAATTTGTGTCGATTTCAGCTGGCTACTGTGGTGAAGCAAGCCACTAGGATGTGTAAGGAGGAAACTCAAAGAAGGATCCAAGTTGTTGGTCAGGTGAAGAAGCTAGAGGCCAATCTTGATCATGCTACCCTGGAGCTTAGAACCACAAATAGTCACCTCATGGAGCTAGAGAAAAGAGCCGCTGAGCTAGAGATGGCTAAGATGAGGACTCTTCATGAACATGATGACGCCGAGGCGAGGAAATTTGCCGATGATTTTCAAGATAAAATTTCCCGTGGCAAGAAAGCATGGAAGGATGAGCAAGAGAGAACTGTGGCATTGAAAAAAGAGTTTTAGGCTTACCAAGCCTCTGATGCTGCGTGAGTGGAAGCTATAAGACATCAGGCCGTTGCCGATTTCAAGAGTTTTGAGGAGTATAAGGAAACCCTCAACAAATTAAGCCTTGAGAACTTTGACCGCGGCTTCGATCACATTGCCCGCTGTTTCCAGTCTGTTCTGAATGAGGCGGCTCCGGGCTTGGATGTGTTACAAGAGTGGCTCGCCACTGATCCTTATATTCTAACCCTTCGAGCCTAGCATGGTGAATTCCTATATTCTAATGAAGAGATTAAGGGTTTCAATGATGATCAGCGAGCTGCCGGAGCTCTAGAGTTGAATCCTCCACCTCGGGCCCCAATGAATCTGCGGGACATGATTAAAGAAAGCGCCGAGCGAGGTGCCCATTTCGAAATTGAGCCCGCCACCGTGTCGGAGACCGAAATTTATGAGAACCTGTTGGTGCAAGCTCCGACCTCGCAGGGCACATCCGACCCTCATTCTCAGCCTTACCTTTATTTTGTTGAATTTCTTTTTTGACTATTTGCAATCATTTGTAAAAACTTTGACGATTCGGTATTGTAATTATCCTTTGGCGGCTATGTTTGAAGCCGGAAATTAATTTTTGTACGTATTTCAACTTTGAGTTAATTTCTGTAAGCGTTTGTTCAAAACCTTGACTTGCTTGAATTCATTTTTTGATTTGAACCGCTTTCATGCTTTCTGATTCGAACCCAGGTGCGTCCGTCCCCCTTATCCGCAGCGGGTTCAAAATTATTGAACCAGGTGCGTTTAAGCTTTAGCTTGTGAATCAAAAAATATAGCACGCGGCCCTGTTGTTTCGAGCATGGTTGTCCGTGTGTCTTGGTCGAAACAATTTGGATTATTCTGCTGACTACTATAGGTGTGACAGCTTTGGAAGTGTAAGAGTATCCCTCTAACATGTCTCTTTATTACTGGCTTTGATAACCGTAATCTCGACCGTCGGGGTAGTAACTGATGTAGCATTTAAAATTTGAAGTTGAAAAGAGTTGATCTTATCCATCGGAATTAGGCCGATCTGGACCATAGATCCTTTTCAGTCTGCCTATAAAAGGAGTGTTCGGCCATCGTTTTCACTTATATTTGAAAATTCTTTCGCATCTATTTTAGTAATATGCCTCCTTCCACTATTCATTCACCCTTCTATAGTGCCTCGTCAAATGAAGTACTGGTGAATTTCTGGGTGTATTTCAATCAATGCTCCCTGTTGATTGAAAGGGGCTGGAATCGGAGCAGGCTCTCTATCTCCTTGTCTTGTTGGGAAGACCTGGTGGCTCAGCCTTCCGGTCGCTACAATACGACGGTGGTGCGTGTGTTTTGCTCAGCTCTTTCCGAGGTGGGGTCTAGATGGCCACTAAAATCTGTGCCTGTTCGCGGAGTTGCGGTTCCCTTTACTCCGGCGGTCTTCAACAACTTCTTCCATATTCCATACTTTGACCCTACCTTCCATTAGAAGTGGGCTTGGGCTTTAGACGAAAATGAGGTCTCCCGGCACATGCATCAGAACGGAGTTCTTGACTACTTGTTCCATGAATCGTGGGAGTTTGCCCTAGAGGAGGTTGCATCCGTGCTGTCTCAGGATGCACGGGAATGGAAGCGCTTCATCAATACTCATGTGTTTCCCACTAATGATTTTAAGGAGGTTATGGAGGAGGAGGGTCTGCTCTTGCATGCTACTGTCACCCTATCTGTAAATGTGGACTGTGGTCTCTTGATGCATCGCGAGGCGGTGACCTTCGCTACTGGCATGAAGCATGGTCGCTCCATTCCGTTTTCCTTGGTGATTTCCAACCTTTGTTCTACCTTACTTTCTAATTTTCCATCAAAAAAGTATCTTCCCCAGCAGAACATTGTGTTTGATGAAATCCTGTCCGGGTCCTCTCCTGATCCCGGCCTCTATTCTGACGAGGAGTCGTCGTATTTTTAGTTTTCCTTTGTGATGTTTGTTTTTCTTGCTCTTCATAATGAATTTTGCTTGAATTTCTGTTTACGCTTTGTGTCCGCATGCTTTTGATCGATGTTTTTTTTATTTGATTCTGAATGTATCCGCAATCCGGCCCTTTTTTTGTGGTCTGGCTCGCTTCATTCGAGAAGAGACGTGAACACATATCCCCCCTGTCATGCATTAAATTTGGAGACATGTGGTCTTCCTAGAAGACCGTGCGTTGATTAGTTCAATTAATATGGATCAAACTTCAATTTTGGATTTGAAAAGCTTGGCAATTATGACCGTAGTATCCTTCCAATTCCCGCCGTTGGTCTACCTTCTTCCTTTATATAGATGAAGGGAAATTTGGTTGTTTCGGAGCACAAGACACTTCTCTAAAACCTTTTCTTCCTTTTCCTACAATCATCATGTCATCCTCTTCTGGCTCTACCTCTCATTCTTTATTGTCTCCTTTTTTTACTACGGCGTCCGTCAATGCTATTCAAAATTACAGGGATTACTTTGCTGAACGTGAGCACTTAGCCGAGAGTATCCTAGACTTAAACAAGATTGATGGGAGTGGGTCCTTGTTTCGTGTGGCCTGTTCCAGGTGGCACCACTTTCTTCTTGATCCTATTGGGAGGTGCAACCTAACCCTAGTCCGCGAATTTTATGCCGTTCTGTCCGAGGCTCAGTCCGTCGAAGAAGTGTCCTATGTTTCCGTCCGGGGTATCCAGGTGCGCTTTACCCCGGCCGTCATAAATGAGTTTTTGCAACTCCCCACATTTGATCCAGCCTTCCATTTTGAAACGGCTTGGGATCTCAAAAGTGAAGAGCCCTATTTTTCTCATATATTTGACGTGTACTAGTGACTATTCCCCGTAAGGGATGACCAGCATGTTCACAACAGCGTTTTCCCTAGGCTCAATCAGTGGTATCAGGAATGGAAACGATTTATCAATAGCCAAGCTATTTCTTCTGATAATTTTGAGGTGCTGACTGACAAAGAGGACATCCTTATACATGCTATATGTACCCCGGATGTTAATGTTGATTGTGGACACATCATTCATCGCGAGGCCGTTAACTTTGCAAGGGATATGAGATCGAGCCGTCCAATACCCTTCACTTGGTTGATCTCCAGTCTCTGAACTACCAGCTTCGGGATGACCCTTGCGCCCAGGGATCCATATCTTCGCTCAAATTTTAACCGATAGTGTGTCGTTTTTATTTTGACATATTATATATGGGCATGGCCCCCCTTGTTTTGGACAAGACTCCATCCTCAGTGGTTGTGTGGCCTTGCCGAAAATAATTGTTGTTTTGAATTTTCTCGTTTGTAAAGTTTGTGAAGATTTGGACTTGTTTTTGCTTAAGCCGTCATAATATGAAACCTTCATAAAGGAGTCACAAAGTTGAAGTTTTTACCAAATAGTAAAAGAAAGCCTAAACACTCAAGTCGTAAACGAGAGGATGGCCATAACCCAAAAAGGAAAACTCCACCGATTGTTACATATAGTATCTTTTCAGATTATCCGCATGCCAAGGACGATTGAGCTCGCATCCGTCCTTGTCTTTGAGAATATACGTCCCTTTCTTGATCTCCCTTGCAACCTAGCACGGGCCTTCCTAATTGCCCGTTAACTTTCCCTTATCGGGCTTTAGCCCCGTCGCTTTCCTATTTAATACGACGAAGTCCCCAACTTAGAAAGAATGGCCCCAAATTCGGGGGTCATGGTGTCACTTTGCAATTTGTTTGTACTTGACTATTCTTAGGTAAGTCGCCACTCTTTTTTCTTCGGCCAAATCTAGCTCGAGCTTCATGTGGGTGAAATGATCATCCAAATCGTACTTAGCCACCTGATGCTTGGGAGAGCCATTTCGATTGGGAGTCATTGCTTCTGATCCATATGTTAGCGCAAAAGAGGTCTCCCCGATGGGATTTTGATCGTTGTTCGGAGCTCCCATAGAATTACGGGTAGCTCATCGACCCATCACCCAGCCTTCTTGCTCACACTTTCGCTTATACTTTTCTTTAACATCTTAATGATTTGCTTATTGCTGGCTCCGGCTTGACTATTTCCTTGGGGATACGAAACTGATGACTGCCAGTGTTTAACGTTGTAGACCTTGGAAAATGTTGAAAACTCGTCTCTGAATTGGGGCATATGGTCTGACACCACTGCCCTCGGAACTCCGAATCTTGACAAGATCTGAACATATAAGAAATATGTCGCATTCTTCGCTCCAATACTTACCATTGGCTTAGCCTCGATCCATTTAGTGAAATAGTCAACGGCTAAAATGACAAGCTTGGAACCTCCTCTTCCAGGTTGGAATGGTCCGATCAAATTGAAGCCCCACATATCGAATGGCCAAGCTGAGATGACAATACTTTGTTCGGATGGTAGCCTCAGTGTGTCCGTGTGTATCTGACATTCAGGGCATTCCCTGATGAGCTTTTAGAGTCTTGTGTGATCAACGGCCAATAATACCCTGCAGTTATAAACTTTTGGGCTAGGGAGTGACTCACAGGATGCCCTCCGCACAGTCCTTGATGAAACTCTTCCAGAATATTTTCACTTTCCTCTTTACGAACACATCTGAGGAGCAGCCTGGTGAAAGACCTTTTGTAGAGTATCCCATCATTTAGAATATATCTAGCCGCCTGTAGCTTTGTCTGGATTTGTAGGCGAAGTACTTGTTTCGATATATGCTTTTATACCATCCATCCAACCCAGTGTCTGAATTTGGTACATCGATGTCCATGATCTCTGATATTCCACCATTATTGATGGGTCGGCTATCTCTTCCTCTAGGGATATCCTTGAGAGACAATCTTCTTTTTTGCTGTCCTATCTACTGATTCTGGTGAACTCGCAATAGTCGAAGTCTAGCTTCATTTGTTGGAAAATCTCATGTTATTTTTCTAAAAGGCCACATCGTGTCTCATATCCCCCCTGAGATTTGTTTGATAATAAGCTGAGAATCACGGTAGACCTGGACAATACGTACCTTCATTTCCCTTGCTAAGTCATGACCGGAAATCATGGCCTCGTATTCTGCCTGATTGTTTGTTTCCTTGAATTCAAATCTCAAAGCCTTTTCAATTTCCTCCGTTGTGCCTGGCTCAGATATGATAACCCCAGCTCCGCTTCCATTTTGGAGGGAAGCACCGTCCACGTACAGGTGCCAACAGTTGTTGGGTTGATAATTTCACTTGCGGTTTCTGGCGCAGGCAGCGCGTATGATCTTTCTAAGGTGAAGCTGGTTTCTGATAAGAAATCGGGCAAAGCTTAGGCCTTGATCGCCTTTCTGGGTTGGTAGTGAATGTCGAACGCAGTAATCTCAATAGCCCATCGGAGCAAGCGACCTGAGAGGTCTGGCATGTGTAGTATTTGGCGTTGAGGGCTATCTGTCATGACAATGAATGTGTGTGAGGTGAAGTATCTTCGTAGTTTCTGAGCCGCTATCACCAACGAGTAAGCCAGCTTTTCCACATTGAAGTATCGACTTCCACCGGACAGAGTGCTTTACTGGCATAAAAAACAGGTTGCTGGTGGGCTCTGGTTTCCTTCACCAAGACGCCCTATACGGCCCACTTTGAGGCTGCCAAATACATGAATAGGGTTTCTCCCATAATGGGACTGACCAGGAGTGGTGGTTTCCGAGATATTCCTTGAGGGCCTGAAAGGCCTTAGAGCACTCATCACCCCAAGAAAATGACTTGCTTCCCTTGAGGACTTTGAAGAAGGGCAAACATTTCTCGGCTGATTTGGAGATGAATCGACCCAGAGCTATGATCCGGTCAATAAGCCTCTGCACCTCCTTGGTTGTAGTCGGCTCTCTCATATTGAGAATGCTTGAATTTTTTTGGGATTAGCCTTTATGCCCCTATGACTAACCATGAATCCCAGAAACTTGCCCGCTCAAAACCCAAATGTACATTAGGCCGGGTTGAGCTTCATTGAATGTCGACGCACATTTTTGAATGTTTCAGCAAGATCGGCGGCGTGACCCCCGATTTCTGACTTTACGACCATGTCCTCTATGTAAGCCATCATATTTTGACCGATCTGCGAGCTAAACAGATTGTTTACCATTCTCTGATAAGTTGAGCCCGTATTTATCAACGCCAAAGGCATAATTGCATAGTAGTAGAGCCCTCCCACGGCTCTAAAAGATATTTTTTCTTTATCGGCCTCTGCCTTCCTGACATGATGGTATCCAGAATATGCATCCAAAAACCACAATGTTTCAAAGACGGCGATAGAGTCTACTAACCTGTCAATTCAGGGAAGCTGATAGGGATCCTTTGGGCAGGATTTGTTTATATCCGTGATGTCTACACACATTCTCCACTTGCCGTTATGCTTTTTGACCATTACTACATTCACGAGCTAGGTGGGGTATGCCAATTTCTTAATGATTCCTGCTTGCATGATTTTGCTGATTTCAACCTTGATTGCGGCCTCTTTTTTCTAGGGTGAACTGTTTGAGGCGCTGTTGATTTGTTTTGTATGAGGGTTCAACGTTCAAATGATGTAATGCAACCTATGGATAGACATCCCTAATATCAGTTACCATGCACGCAAATGTATCTACGTTCACCTTCAGCTGAGCAACCAGGGCCTCATTCTCTACCATAGGTAGATGAGCCCTATCTTGACTTTTTGGTAGGGGTAAGCATTGTAAATGATTACTTCGACCTGTAATGGTGACTTAAACTTATGCACTAAGGTCCGGTATGGAAACATGTTCGGGTCAGCAATGTATGAAGCATCCTTTGAAATCGGTGTTTAGCTTTGGGGCAAGATCAACAGGTTGATAAACCCATCGATGGCAAGTCTCATCAAGACAAGTCTGTTGATGCTCAAGCAGACTTGTAGAACACGTCTGCTGCATGTTTGTTCGAGTTACTTCTGGGGTATTTTCGTCATTTACTGGGTTGGCTGTTTAATCAGTTAGGGTTGGATTCCCAAGGCTATAAATACTGCATGTATTAATTGTAACTTTCTGTTGATAATAAAATATCATCATTTGTCCGTGGAGTTGTCGGCACATTGCCGGAAACCATGTTAAATCTGTGTTCTTCTTGTTTCTATGTTTGTTTACTTGTTTATCGATCCATAATAACAAACAGGTATCAGAGAGTCCAGGTTCATCAAGAAATCTGTTTATCTATTTTAAGCAAGGTAGATTGGCACCAAGGTCATAATGGATGCTAGGATTTGGGATCTGCACAACCTTTTCTAGTGAGAAAGATGTCTGCTTTAAATATTAAGATTGACAAGTTACCGGAAGGAACAGTTTTAGTCTGTGGCTGATCAAGATGCGTGCTTTGTTGAAGCAGCAAGGATTATAGGGTCCCTTGTCTAAATCAACAGAAGGAAGTGTTGTTGAAAGAGCCAGCCTGGAGGAGAAAGCACATTCAACAATTATGTTGTGCTTGTAAGATGATATTATCACAGAGGTTGCTGATGATGACACTGTTGAGAAGTTGTGGACCAAACTTGAGAGTTTGTATATGACTAAGTCCATAACCAACAAGTTATTGTTGAAACAACATCTGTTTAGTTTAAGGATGCATGAGGGTACTCAGCTGAGGGATCATCTAGACCAGTTGTACACAATATTGCTTGATTTAAGGAATATTGATGTGAAGATTGAAGATGAGGATGATGCATTGACTCTACTTGTAAGATTGCCTGCATCATATGAGAACTTTGTGCAGTCCTTTATTGTTGGGAAGGACTCGGTATCATTAAAGGATGTAAGGTCATCACTCCATGCTTGAGAGTTACTCTATAAGGCATCTGGATCTGGGACAGATAGTCAGTCTGCTGGGTTGGTGGCTAGTGGAGTCAGCAGAGGGCCAGGAAATTCAGGAAAGATGAAATTCAAGAAGAATTCTAAGGGTCCTAAAGCTAAGGATATCTGTAATTACTGCAAGGAGCATGGGCATTGGATAAATGAATGTCCAACAAGGAAGAAGTATCAGGGTACTCAGCAGGGTACAGTTGCTTTGGCAGAAAAAGAACCAACTCTGAAAAAGATCTGGCCTTAGCAGTTTCAGAGTCAGTAGGGCATAGAGATATGTGGATTATGGACACTGGGGCATCTTATCATGTGTATCCAAACATGGAGTGGTTTTCAACTTATCAGCAGGTTGATGGAGGTCACATTGCAATGGGCAACAGCAAGGTCTGCAAAATAGTTGGGATTGGATCAATCCGACTTAGGACACATGATGGTAAATTCTGCACATTGAATGAGGTTAGGCATGTTCCACAAATGACCAAGAATTTGATATCACTTAGTCTACTAGAAAACAAAGGGTTCAAGTTCAGGGGTGAAGGTGGAGTGGTGAATGTCTATAAGGGTTCAGGTGTGGTTCTGAAGGGTATCAGGCGGGGACATTGTACATACTACAAGGTCTCATCAGATCGAGTTCTCACTGCAGATTGCATCATCAGAGGTTCATCAGTCACAATTGACTAAGGTGTGGCATATGAGATGGGTCATATGGGTTAAAGAGGGATACAAATTATGTCTAAGTCTAATCTACTTAGGGGGCATAAGGTCAAGGAGGTGGAATTTTGTGAACACTATGTCATTGGAAAGCTACATAGGAGAAAATTCCTAAAATCAATTTACATCAAAAAGGGACACTTGATTATGTCCATTCTGATTGTTGGGGATCTTCAAGGGTGGAGTCACTAGGTGGTCACATGTAATTTGTGTTTTTAATAGATGGCTATTCAAGGATGGTTTGGGTAGTTATGATGAAGCACAAAAGTGAAGCATTCAACCACTTCAAGCAATGGAAGGCTTTGGTTGAAAATTAGACAGGGAGGAAGATCAAGAGACTTAGAACTGATAATGGACTAGAATTTTGTTGGTCTGAGTTTGATGAATTTTGCAAGAATGAAGGCATTGCTTGGCACCATACTATTAGAGATACTCCATAGCAGAATGATGTTGCAGAATGAATGAATCAAACTCTTCTGGAGAGGGAAAGGTGCATGCTCTCTAATTCTGATCTAGCAAGGAGATTTTGGGGGGAGGCTGTTACTACAACCAGCTACTTAATCAATAGGGTGCCTCACACTGGGATCAAACTTAAAACACCATTTGAAGTTTGGTAAGGAACGTCAGTAGACTACTCTGGACTTAGGGTTTTGGGAAGCACTGTCTACTACGATGTCAGCGAGGGGAAATTGGAGCCTGGGGCCAAGAAGGGTGTGTTTGTTGGATATGGAGATTGAGTTAAGGGGTATAGAATCTAGTCATCAGCTGAAAATAGGGTTATACTCAACAGGAGTGTAGTCTTTGATGAAAACTTCATGCTTAACTCATTAGTGAGGGCCACATCTGAATCTAAAATTGTATCTGAGACTGAGAAGGTTGACAAACAAGTGGAGCTTCAAGTAGAGTCTACTGAATCAATAGACTCAGCAGGGAATAGTCAACAGTCAGTAGATCTATAACAGGATCTAAGCCAGTCTGCTGAACAAGGGTCAGCAGACACTCAAACTGCTGATGTTGGTCTGCAGGGTATAGCTCTCAATAGAGCTAGAAGGACCAATACCTGACCTCCAAGAAGATATGAGTTTGAGGAGGATATGGTTGGATATGCACTACAGGTAGCTGAAGAAATGGATTGTTTTGAACCTACCACTTACAGAGAAGCTGTGACATGTTCTGAGGCATCCTAGTGGTTGTTGTCATAGGAGAAGAAATGGAGTCACTTCGAAAGAATGAGACTTGGGATTTGGTCAAACAACCACAGGATAGAAGGGTGGTCAGCTGCAAATGGATATTCAAGAAAAAGGAAGAAATGACATCTGCTGAGGTTATTAGATATAAGGCACGTTTGGTTTCTAGAGGTTTCAGTCAGAAAGAAATGGGTAGATTATGAAGAGATGTTTTCTACAGTGGTTAGACATACTTCAATTAGGGTGTTGTTAGCAATAGTGGCACATCAGAATCTTGAACTTGAGCAATTGGATTTGAAGACAACCTTCCTACAAGGTGATGTAGATAAGGAAATTTATATGACTCAGCCAGAGGGTTTCCAAGTTCCAGGCAAATAAGGATATGTTTGCAAGTTAAATAAGTCCTTGTATGGACTTAAGCAGGCCCCAAGACAGTGGTATAAGAAGTTTGACAGTTATATGATTCAGCAGGGTTATAACAAGATTCCGTATGATTGCTATGTGTATCAAAACAAGTTGAAGCATGGATCAATCATCTATCTGGGGCTGTATGTAGATGATATGCTGATAGCTGCTGCAAACAAGTCTGATATTCAAGATTTGAAGAATCTGGTCAAGGCTGAATTTGAGATGAAGGATTTAAGGAATGCAAAGAAAATTTTGGGGATGAAGATCTATAAAGATAGGAAGCATGGGAAACCGTTCTTATCTCAACAGAGGTATATTGCAAAGATATTATCCAAGTTTAGCATGTCAGCAGCCAAACCTATAGATACTCCTATGGCACCAAATCTATATTTGTCTGCTGTGTTTGCTCCACAGTCAGCTAAAGAGTACATATCAAGATTTCCATATGCTAGTGCAGTAGGAAGTCTTATGTATGCCATGGTCTTTACTATGCCTGATTTGGCCCAGGCAGTCAGTGTTGTCAGCAGGTTTATGGCTCAACCTGGAAAGGAACACTAGAAAGCAGTAAATGGGATATTCAGGTACCATAGGGGTACATCAGATATTGGACTCATTTACGGAGGTGGTACTCAATGTTTTGTCACATGGTACTGTGATTCTAATTATACTGCTGATGTAAACAGTAGGAGGTCTATGACTGGGTATGTGTTTACTTTGGGTGGTTTTGTGGTAAGTTGGAAGGCAACTTTACAGGGTACAGTGACATTGGGGGTTCTGTGGTAAGTTGGAAGGCAACTTTATAGGGTACAGAGACATTATCTACTACTGAAGCAGAATACATGGCACTGACAGAAGCAACAAAGGAGGCAATCTGGTAAAAAGGACTAGTCAATGATCTGAATCTACATCAAGATCAAGCTAGGGTGTATTGTGACAGTCTTAGTGCAATATGTTTGGCTAAGGATCAGGTTCATCATGAGAGAACAAAGTACATTGATTTTAGGTATCATTTTCTTAGAAATGAGAGGAGCGTTAAAGGGGAGAAGATCTGCACTGATGTGAATCCTGCTGATATGTTCACTAAACCAGTTCCAAAGGGCAAGTTTAAGTTATGTCTGGACTTGCTGAATATCGAAAGCTGTTAATCTGATTCTAGAAATACTCAGTTGATGTTGGGGGTCTGCTGAGGTATTCAAATCTGAAGACAAAAAGGATTTCTGGCACTTGGTTGTGCATCTGGTCAGTTTGCATAAAGTTTAAGTCAAGGTGGAGATTTGTAATGGTGACTTAAACTTATGCTACTAAGGTCTGGTGTGGAAACATGTTCGGGTCAGCAATGTATGAAGCATCTGCTAAAATATGGTGTTCGGCTGAGGGCGAGATCAGAAGGGTTGATGAACCTGCAAATGGCAAGTCTACTGAAGACAAGTCTGTTGATGCTCATCATACTTGTAGAACACGTCTATTGCATGTTCGTTTGAGTTACTTCTGGGTTGTTTCAGTCATTTACTAGGTTGGCTGTTTAGTCAGTTAGGGTTGGATTCCTGGGTTGTTTAGTCATTGATCTTGACGTGCAAATGGCTCCCTTGACTTGTATCCTATGGTTCGTAAAACCCTCATGTGTACCATTGTGCGGCTTTAAGCTGGAATCACCAAACCCCAACTCTTTGAAACAGTTGTAGTATAAAATATCTCGGCATGCCCTGGTGTCTATCATCACTCGGTTGACTCGGAATCTATTTGTGACCACCGAGATGCTTAAGCATGAATCGTCAACTTTTGTCGCCGTAACGGGCTCGCTTTTGGTGAAAGCGAGTGGCCGTTCACTTCCCCTCAAGAAGGTGGATTTCTCCATATGTTTGTTGATATATCATATGCTTGATCTGATTATTACTGGAAGGGCAATAATTCGGATCTCCCGGTCGTATTGGCGAGCTTGTCGTTCATTTCTATTTGTTCCCCTGTCTTTTCTCCGGTAATGATCATGTCAACCTCAGGCAATAGTTTTTCAAATTCTCTCTTTAGTTGGTAGAATTCCTCGGTATCATGACCTTTATCCTCATTAAAAGCATAATATTTGGACTGATCACGCCTTCTATCTGGTTTTATGGGGAAATGTTTTGGCAACTCATCTTTTATCTCATGTAACAACTGTGTGTAGTAGACTTTGATGGGGGTACAGTTCTCCTCCTTGAATTTTTCTGGCTTCAAGAGGTCTCGAACCCTGTTCCCTCGGGACTCCCTTGGAGGGCTTCGCTCAGCCCTTTGCTTTCCCCCATGGGAGGATGAGGTACCCTCATTTCCCGCCGTCGCAACGTATTTTCTTGCTGAGCTTAGCTTTTCTTGGAGATTAGATTGTGGGTTGAGCGCGAAGTATGATTTGAGGTACCCCAAACTCAGCCATGTTTCGAAGCTAATCATCACCACATTGTCTGCTAATCCCCTTCTTAGCTCATACACTTTGTAGAATCGTTCATAGTAATGCGAGTGGACTCGTTTTCACCTCGTTGAACCTCGTGAAGGTCGATATGGGTTTTCTTTGGTCCTCCAACTAACTTAAACTCAGTTGTAAATTTGTTGACCAAATCATCCAAAGATAGAATCAATCCCGGGGCAGGCTGCGGATCCATGAGGCCGGTCTATCTTGCATGGCCCCCACAAAGGCAATACACCATGCCTCCTCACTTGAGGTGCACAAGTTTATCTTACTATGAAAAGCTGATAGCCAGTCTAGGGGATCTGTGGTTCCGTGATAGTTAGTAAAATTTTGGTAATGCGTACCTCCTCAGTGTGCCACTGAGAGAATGTCGGGATGCAAGACACTGGTACCCTAAGTGGGTTTAGATTCCTTGATTTTTCAACCCCTTTAAAGCACTTCTATTTGCCTTTTCATTATTGCCATCTCACTCGTTTTTCTTTTATAACAGGGAGCTTGACAATACTTCACTCTTGTTGTGATTCTTCATGTCCTTCCTTCCGAGTTCTTACATGCTTTTCTCTCTCCACATAACCCCGATCTAGGGTTGCAAATGTGAACGTTATCCATGTGCCCCAAACGAGCTAATGCCGATTTTCTGCCTTGACTTTGGTGTGAAGTCGCATGGCTACTTTCACCCTGGTCCTAACGATGCGATCTCAGAACATTTTGGGGATTCATGCAAGATTGTATCTCCGTTTGAGCTGGAGCGGGTGAAACAAACTTGCTAACTGGTACAGGCTGAAATCCTTTGGCTATAAGTTGCAAATTGTGTTGCCGTATGTCCTCCGCATGTTCCATGTGGTTCCTTAAGGCCATTTCATATGTATTCGGGTTGATCAGTGGTGCCGCCTCGAAATTCATCCGTGTTCAAAGTTCGGGCAGGACACCTCGCCGATGTGCTTCTCGTGGCCCCATCTTGTGGCCGCCTCTTCCGGTTCCCGGGCCTTTGCCTATTCATTATAAACACTTCACGTGTCGGGGTCGATTGATTGTTCTTCGTTTCCACGGTCCGAATGCGACCCCGGCTGTGCCCGTAATGATGTGACACTGAACTACCACGTGGAGGGTTGTTACCACGTGTGGTGTCCTGATTTGCCCCCTTGGCCGGTGGTGCAGGTTCCACTTGTTTCCCTCCAACCATGATTTGAAAGGAAACTTGTTGATAAAGAAATCTTTGGGTGGTGCCGGTCGGAGCTGTCTTGAAACCCAGAATCCGGCAATGATTCAAATACAATGATGCCCAAACTTGCCCAGAAACTTGATTGCGTTATATCAGAATGTGTATTAAACCTGGAAAAGCTGAGAATAAGGGTAGGCTACTTGAATACCATCACTACTACAATTACGCTCTTTTGGGACGACAAAATGTCGTCCCTAATAATCAAAAGTCGTCCCGTTTTTACGTTTAGGGACGACATGTCGTCCCTAATGTGTCGTCTCAAAATGTTCGTCTCAAAAAATAGGAGGTTTTTTTTTGGGACGACATGTCGCCCCTAAAGATCCATCACTGACGTGGAAAATTTTTTATTCAACGCTGACGTGGCGTGCATTTTTTTGGGACAACATGTCGTCCCTAATGTAAAATTCTGAAATTAATTTATATTATTTCACAAAAACAAATTAAATAATTTAATTTTTATTAGGGACGACATTGCCGTCCCTAAAAACTTTACAAGAAATTTAATTTAATTTCCGAAAATGAACTATTTAAAAAAATAATTAAATTAGGGACGACAATTATCGGCTATAATTGTCTGGGAAATTAGGGACGACAAATGTCGTCCCTGTTTATTTATTTTTTTTTTTTGGCAGCATTTGTTTTTGCATGCCCTCGCATGCCGAAAAATCGAAACGCAACATTAACATGAATCAAAAATCATCCAAATGAACCAAAACTACTAGCTAGGGGATGAATAAACATAATAATAATATGAAAATCGTAAATTCCATCGTAACGTATGGTTAACCAACAAAATATTTAAAACAAAGTTATAAGTTATGTTTGTGATCCATCGTGTGTACCATCGGCCTGATCCTCATCACCATCATCATCATCATCATCTGTGCCAAACATTGTATTATTTGTTTTGTTGTAGTGGGTGAAGAAGAAGTCTAGCATAGTCTTTTGTTTCATTTTGGCTTTTTCCAACTTTGCCAACTCCTTCTTCAGTCCATCTACTTCAGCATCACGGTATGATGAAGTGGCACAGCTGGATGAGGATGGTATGGACGATCATGATGCTCGTGAAATGGCCATCCGAGGCCCGCGTCCAATATAGTAGTCGCGCACTGTCTCCCAACGCACTACTAAAAATCAAATCTTCTTCTTCTTGAGTCGACTTTCTTGAGGGTCTGGAGCGATGATGGGCGATAATACTCCAACATTCCCTACATTTATACCACAAATAATAAAAGTATGTCAAAAGCTATATCTATATATAGATATATATATATATATATATATATATATATATATATATATATATATATATATATATATATATATATATATATATATATATATATATATATAAAAAAATATCACTTATATGTATAGCTTTGTGTATGTATTTATATATATATATATATATATATATATATATATATATATATATATATATATATATATATATATATATATCGATCACTTACATGGTCATCTTCGGCTTGAGCATCAACCTATGTCCCATCCGCATGTCGAGGCACTTCCGCCCATAGATCTATGGAATCATGCTCAATGACATTCTCGCCGATAACCGTATCATTCTTTCAAATAAGAATACATATTAATTATTAGTTATTAAAATTAAAATATAAAAATATAAAGATATAAATGTTATTAGTTATCAAAGTATTTTTTGTTTTCGTGTTTACGTTACTTACATCTTGTATGCCTTGATAACGGCGTTGGTCGATAGTCTTTCGCCCGTGTGTGCCTTTCTTGTTTCAAGAGAATTTTGGGTATTCACTTACGATTTCTCCTGTTTAAAAAGGAAGTACAAAAGTCATATACACAAGATAGATAATTTATATAGATTTATCGATTATTGATTTACTGAAACTCAGGTGAATAGAAATAATCTAAATACTTGTCCCAATCCTCATCCAATAGGACATCTCGATGTCGTGGGCAAGGCACTTCCTTGTCCACATGATCTCGTTCCCATACTTTTACATGCGTGCTTAACCTTCCTTTCCATCTTTTGTACAAAACGCATGGCGTTCTCAAGCACGGCGTGCCGATGTTCAGTTCAATATTATCAAAATGTGCTCTGAAAAAAAATATATATATATATATATATATATATATATATATATATATATATATATATATATATTGGTATCAAAACCAAAAAAATAAATAAATAAATAAATATATATATATATATATATATATATTGGTATCAAAACAAAAAAAAAAAAATAAATAAATAAATAAATATATATATATATATATATATATATATATATATATATATATATATATATTTACAACTTGAAAGTGTTAATTATAAAAATACGCACCTCATCTCCTCAAGAGTAAATTCTTCGATTGTTCATCAACATCCCACCAATTTGGAAAATA
>JAOBSW010001103.1:0-121395 GCA_026214975.1 Gentiana macrophylla
AAGTGATTAAGAAGGAGATTATCAAGCTTTAGGACATGGGTATTATTTATGCGATTGCTGATAGTGAATGGGTGTCCCCTACTCAAGTAGTTCCTAAGAAAGGAGGAATTACTATCGTGAAGAATGAAAAGGGTGAAGAAATAGCATTGAGGCTACTAACTGGTTATAGAGTGCAGTATTGACAGCAAAAACTCAATGAAGTCACAAAAAAGATCATTTCCCCACCTTCATTGACCGGATGCTTGGCGTGCCACTGGCGGGACATACATCTCTCTGTTTTCTTGATGGTTGTCGGGATATTTCCAGATACCCATAGACCCAGTCGACCAAGAAAAGACAACTTTCACATGTCCTTATGGTACATTCGCTTACAGGCGAATGCCATTCGGTCTCCGCAATGCCCCAACTACATTCAAAGATGTATGCTGGCAATCTTTGATGGGCTTGTCGGAAAGTGTATGGAGATATTCATGGACGATTTCTCGGTCTTTGGTCAATCCTTTGATCACTTTCTTGATAATATTGATCAATTATTATCCCGCTTTATGGAAAAGAACTTAGTCTAAAGCTGGGAAAAATGCCATTTTATAGTAAGCGAAGAATAGTTCTTGGACACAAGATATCGAGAAAGAGGATGGAAGTAGATAGGTCAAAAGTTGAAGCTATAGAAGATGAATTTCCACTAAAAATATCGTGAAGTAAAGAAGTTTCCTTGTACATGTTGGTTTTCATAGGAGGTTCATTAAAGATTTTTCCAAGATAGCCAAGCCCCTTTCCACTTTGCTTAGAAGATGTTGCCTTCAACTTTGATGTGATTGCAAGCATCGTTTGATGAGCTTAAAAGTCAACTAATTTCTGCCCGATCCTTATCTCTCTGATTGGAACCTACCACTTTGAGCTCATATGCGATGCATCCAATTCTGTTGTTAGTGCGAGTCTTAGGTCGTGAATTGAAGGAAAATTCCAGCCCATTTCTTACGCTTGATCCACCTTTGAACCCCCACACAAGTAAACTACACAACCATGAAAAGGAATTATTGGTGTAGTCTTTGCTATGGACAAGTTTTGTAGTTACTTGTTGGGCGCTGTGATCCTTTGTTTGGGCCGATCACGGCGCTGCGCTATCTTATGACTAAGAAAGATGCTAAACGCTTACTATGTTGAATCTTGATCTTGCAAGAATTTGATGTTCAAATTAAAGATAAAAGAAGCGTTGAAAGCGTAGTAGCAAATCATGTTTCTAGAATGCGAGAATGAAGAAGAGAAAGAGCCTGAAGAGATAGACCTTTACTTTCCTCTCGAGCATGTTATGCATATGGCGAGTGCACTCGGATGTCCCGTGGTATGCATCTATCGTCAACCACCTCCTTCGATATTTAAATCCAGAATTTTCATATCGGGGAGAAGAAGAAATTTTCTCTGATTTGAAAACCTTCATGTGGGATGAACCTTACCTTTTCAAAATCTATAAAGATGGATTATTGAGAAGATGTGTCCCGAATCGAGCAACGAGATATCATTGAAGCAGTGCCACGGTGGGCCAGCGGGTGGTCACTTTGGTCCCTGGAAAACCGTTGCTAAAATCTTTTGATCCGGTTTTATTATTTACGATCTTCAAGGATTGAAGCCTTACGCAAGGCTTGTGATAGAGTGCCAACTAACCGGAGCTTTAACTAAGCGTTTTGACATGCCATTGAAGCCCATTTTAGAATGTGAGGTCTTCGATGTATGAGGTATTGATTTTATGGGCCCGTTTCCATCTTCTTGTGGAAACAAATACATCTTAATGCTGTGTTGACTACGTATCGAAATGGGTGGAGGCTCAAGCCACTTCTCATAATGACCACAAAGCGGTCATGACCTTTCTTAAGAAAAATATCTTCGTGAGATTTGGATGTCCCGTGCCTTAATCGGTGAAGAGGAATGCATACGCAGCAAGCCCACTAGAAAAGACCTTGAGAAATATGGTGTCGGCATAAAATTGGCACACCATATCACCCTATGACTAGTGGCCAGGTTGAGAGAAGTAATGTCGAGAGTTTCAAAAGGATCTGGAAAAAGTTGTGAGCAGTCATAGAAAGGGTTGGAGTCTGTTGGATGATGTTCTATGGGCATACAAAACTTCCTATAAAACCCCAGTGGGTACATCACCCTATCGGATGGTGTATGGAAAACCGTGCCACTTGCCGGTGAATTAGAGAATAAAGCATATTGGGCCATTAAGTTCTTAAACTTTGATGCCCGATCATGTAGTGAACATCGGCCCGATGCGATTGCATGAATTGGATGAGTTTAGACTCCAGGCCTACGAGAGTGCGGGATTAGCAAGACGAGAATGAAACTCCTTCATGATGCTAAAATCAAGCGAGAATTTCAAGTTGGGGAGCAAGTCTTACTTTATAATTCCAAGTTACATCTGTTTCATGGAAAGTTGAGGCGCGTTGGTCGGCCCCTTTGAAATTCTTCAAATTATTCCGGAGGTGTTTAGAAGTGAGAGGTCATGGTGACCCGACCATTTAAAGTGAATGTTCAAAGGTGCAAGCACTATATTGGTCAAACTAAAGAAAAACCTTTGATTATTCACTTCCTCGACATCCTCGGGTGTGGTATAAGCTGAAGTCAATGGGCTTGAAGAATTCTCTTTGACTTGTTTTCCGAGGATGATGGCGGTGGCAGTCGAGCAAGTTATGGCGGTAGTTGGGACATGGAAGAGCATGAAAGGAGGCCTAGTTAAAGAGGCGAAGAAGAAAAAGTCGAAAATGGGAAGATGAAGAAGCGTTTGGAAAGAAGCAAGGAACCTAACCTCTGTGTTAGATCTTTGTTTACGTGCAGCAACCAAGCTAATAAGAATCGAACAAGGTCTTAAGTGGTAGAAAGTTGAAGTGGCTTTGATCCAGTGAGTTGCGAGATTGTCGAGCCAGCGACATAAAACAAAAAAGCGCCACTAAGGGCATCTAGATATCTCTATATTTATTTTCGTCACTTTTAATGTTACTTATGACTTTGGTTTTGTGTGTTTTAATGTATAATCTAATAAATATGTTGTGTGAATATACTTGATTCGACTTTGTTTTGACATGGATTTGGATGTCCCCGCATGAGCTCCCGAATTCATTCATAGAATCCGCCATATCACTCTAGATGATGGACCTGGAGGAGCGCTTATCCTTGGCGTTGATTACCATATCATCACGCGCATCAGGACCGTTACTTATGTTGTGATTGTACCACACAATGTGGGTGGTGGAGAGTTCAGCACTGAGGACCTTCAACGTGCGTTAGGACGGCCATTTACGATTCTAAATGACCCGATGCTTACTGATTTGTTGCTGGTACTCCGTGATGAACATTTTAAAGGAGTAGATGTTGCGGGAGAAGATTGGAACTTGCAATTTGAATATGACATCCCTCTCTGCGATCGATATGCTTACGTCGCCTAATCCGGATTGTCGATTGGGCGACATCTATGAAAGATTAGCCAGGCTAGCATTTGTGTTTCTATTTTCTTCGTGTAACCCTGTTTTCTTTGCATTGTTAGTATATTTGCATATCATTTTGTAGCAGTATGTTTATGTGTCTGTCTCTTGTCATTTTGTTGCATCTAGCTCTGCTACTTTATAGTATCCTCTATCGTTAATTTTTGAGCGACATGTTGTATTCCCCTGTGTCCCCCGTGATATTGCCATGTTTCTCAAGTAGTGCAGGTACATTTATAGCTGTTTTGTCAAGCTAGCATTGAAGTCGTTCTTTGAGAAAAGACTACATCGGCATCTCGAGCGTTGGCCTCTTCATGCTCATGCACCTTGCGGGTCGATTATCTATCGATTCGGCTACTCTTGCATCATTACCGGATCACTAAGTACTTTATCACTCCTTAAATTCTGCACAACATGAGGGCATGTTGTTATTTAAGTGTGGGGGAAGGGTTGGTGTACCTACAAATGTGCTTAATTTTTTATGCTTATCTTTTCGAAAAAATTTAATAAAAAAAAAACGTCCCAAGCATGATTTTATTTTGGCTTACTCACTTGTTATATTCCCATACTTGTGCTAAGTTGACTAGTATTTCAGCATAGACCTTTGATAAATAAGCCTTTACTCGAATTCTTTTCACGTAAGCCTCTCCAATGACGAGCTGAACTTAGGAAACTATACCCAATTAAACTGATAATGTTTGATTCTGGTTATCAGACCGTTCGCTTAGTGCTAATGTCATGAAAATTGTAATATGTGCGTAGTTGGAATTGAAAGTAGGAAGTATCGTGAATATACCAAAGCCTAAATGTGATAGGGAAAGAAATATCGAAATGTAATAAATAAATAAATGCTTATCGCCTAGAATCCAATATCATAACCAACCTCGGTTGGGGCTGGCAGTATTTGGATGATTGTTCTCGGTGAAATTTATGGTTTTATCGCATTATTAGAGAACAATATCTTTAGTATTTTAGTAATTTTAGAAAATTATGTGTTTAAGGCTTAATTTGAATAATGGGTTTAAAAGTATTAAAAGTGTAATTTGGGCAATTTTATGTGTTAAATTGGCGGAATTATTATTATTTGAAGATTACTACATTTTGCAATGTTTATTTATCTTATAGGAGCTTAATTTGAGTGCATAAAGGATTAATGAGGCTCAAGTTGAATTACAAGAGATAAAGTTCAAGAAATCCGATCCTCGGCATTGCAAGCGGCGTGCGCATTCCGTCCATTATAGGCGGGCGTCGCGATCTTGGCGAGAGTCGAATCGTATTTTACATTGAGAGTTGAGGCGGAGGATGAGCGGCGTTTACTCAGCGTCAAGTTTACGGGCGGCGTCCGGATATTGAGACGGGCGTCAACCGATTCTTATAGCGGCCGACATCAGATTTCTATATCTGGCGGCCCTAACCCTAATTCTATACTTTTATACGGCCGCACTAATACACGAGAAAAAGCTGCATACTAGAGAGTTCAACGCATCTTCTCTTCATGGAGATGAGTTCTTCCAATCAACGATCACCAACATGATTGTTGGCTAAGCATATCTTGATGGAACAACGGAGGATATCACATCAACGTCATCACAACCATGATTAGTTAGTTTATCTTTAGTTATGATTTTGAATACTTTGTTTTATTTATCGTTTGAATCTGATTTAATTGTTAAGAGTTTTATTAGATAGGAATGTCAATGAAACTTTATGTTGTTTGAATTTTTATGGAAATATAATTCAACAATAGTTTTCTATTTCAATCGATATAATTGATGATGTTTTGAGGAATCATATATTGTTAGTTGGGTATTAAAATTTGGGAGCAATTGTTGATCTTGTGATGAATGTTATTTGTTTTTCTTGGAAAAGTAAACAAACCCTAGAAATTGATCTAAAGGAATTTAGTCGGTTTCGCGATTGATCATACCAATAAAGCGTATTCAAATCATAAAAGCGGTTGTATGATTGTTGAGTGATAGATTCTAGGTGTTCTCTTGTCTCCCTCTTATAATTTGAAAACAAAATTGTTTATTTGAGCGTTAGTCTTAAGTTTAGTTAATTAAAACCTCAATTTCTGCTGTTTTGTTTTTGCATATTTTCATCACAGAATCGTATCGGGCGCCCGTCCGTATAAGTGAGCAGCTCGTCCACTCTTGTTTATTTCTGTTTTACATTTATTTGTAGTTGTTGTTTTAGTTTCTTTTCTTTAGTTTTAGTTTATTTACGTAGGTTTAGTTTATAGTTAGATTAACCTTAGTTTTGAGTAATAGTTAGTGAGAACCAACTTAGGAGTTATACCTTAATCGATAACTATCGATTCCACTTAGGACGACTTCGGCAACATCCTTTACTCGTGCCTTATACTTGGGGTGTTCGATAATATAAATTTAAAACACGTTTTTAACGAACAATGATGGGAAAAGTGTCCTTAGGGTGTGGCTTGCTCTTGGTGGGTTGGTTACTACACCTAAGGTACATAAGATAAGTTAGTTGTGATGGAAGTCAACAAGGTCACCATGCCTGAGACGGAAGTATCGACATTTTTAAAAATATAAATAAAATAAAAAAAAAACAGCAAAAAAGGAAAAATTTCAAAAAAATTCGAGACTAAGAGCAAAAGGAAACATCAAAATGGTGTAAAATAAGAATGTCTTAGTCTCAACATCAATAATAACAACAATAATAATAATAATAAGGATATATTGAACATTGATATATTTTCCACCTATCCCCAGTATAGGCCAAGGTATATGTTGTAGGGAGTATCCTCTGGGTACAACTGAAAGGATTTCAAAAACACATGTATTACTCTAGTCTTGACGTGAGTAGTTTTGTAGGGCGTATGCATAAGCAGGATAATTCATTATCTGTCTTAAATGGGTACTTGTTGGTTAACTTGACTTTAATTGTCAAGTGTGGAATCAGTGGAAGTTGAAGAAGGCTTTGCACACCTACACATTAAGTGTCGTTTATTACATGAGATGTATGTTATTGATGCCAGTCGACCGGTTGTGATTTGAAATTTGGGATTTTATGTGGTTCAATGCATAAGTAAGTCTATGTTTTCTCTTTTGTCTTACTCGGGACGAGCAAAAGCTAAGTGTGGGGGAGTTCTTTACGGTGATTTTTACGATTTATATTATATTATTTCGTAACGAATTCCTCTGTATTTTATTAATTTGTATAGAAAATTAAGTGTTTAATTGAATTATTAGAAGAATGAGTGAGGAAATTATTAAAGTGCAAAGTCGGGTTATTTACGTGATTTTATTAGCAATTATCTATTTATATATGTGATGATACACTTTGCATGTTTTATTATTGTGTAGGTATACAAACGTATCATGGAATGAGTCGACGAGCTGAAGGAGTTTAAAAACAACATTGTATTTGAAGATTTAAAGAGAAGGACAAAATAGGATTTTCTTATTTTTATTAGGGTTTAGATTTTTCCTTTTTAAAAAATAAGAAAAGAAAAGAATTATTACCCTAGCTCTCAAAAAAGGTTATAAATGGAGGGCAGCCAGTGAGAACAACACAACAATTAAATGCGAGAAAAAAATTTGGTGCAAAAACCACAAGCGAGGCGTTGGTCGACCGAACACCCTACTCAGTCGACCTAGTGCAACTTTTTTTAGTTTTTAGTTCGATCTTTGAAGATGATCGGAGGTTGGGGCCGATTGGAGCGAGCTTTGTGAAACCGATCGTTGCGGCAACTTGATTTCAACTCTTTGGATTGTTTGTGAGTTTTAATGAGATTGTATCTTTTCAATGATTAATTTTCATTATGCAATTTTATCGATGGATGTTTTGCATGTTTGATGTTTAATAAGTTGATGAGAGTTGATTGTTAAACCTAGATCACCATAGCAAAGATTGGATTTTTAATCTAATTAGCGATAGTTGTTAGGTTGGAAATCTAGGATTCACGAGATTGAATAAATTTCACACCTTGATAATTAAAGCGTTAACCTTTTGAATTGATGAATGAAAAAAAGATTGATTGGCGAATTTTCTAAGAGATTAGAGATTCATACTTATGATAGGTGAACCACAATTCTTATTAAATCATCACTAGACAACCTTAGAGAAGAAATTAAGGGTTGCGGAATCGGTGGATCATTGCTTGTTCGTTGTTAAATTAATTGAGAAAAAAATCATTTGTTATTAACATAGCAATTTTATAATTTTATTGTGTCATTAGTTTATAAAATAGAATTGTTTTTCGTTATTTCGGTTCATAACTATCTTTCTGGCTTTGGATTTTTAATCTTACATCTAGTCTATTTCTATTGTTTTCGTTACTAGTTCGTTTTGTTTTATTATTCTAGTTGTAGTTTTCAATTGTTTAGGATAGGGCGTTTTAACTTTCTTCATAATCGGGACAAATTTTAGAAAAGTTAATTAAGACTAGACAAACTACGATTCACTGTGAGTTCGACTCGGTTTTAATCATTATACTACGATCCACACTTAGGGTAAGCAGTTTCTTTTATTACTTGTATTATTTTGCTTAGCATAAAATCCGAGACACGTATGTTGTAAGCTACCTTGTTGTTGTTGATGATATATGGGCCCCTTTGGAGCGGGTTGTTAAATGGCTTGGCCCAGGCCCATTATAAGCGTTAGCATTCCTCAATGTTTGTGTAGGCCTTCTCTGTGTCTTGGGGTCTAGGAAGAGAGTAGTAAAGGTGAGGAGCTTACTTGAAAATACTTATGTAAGCTAGTTTACAATTAATAACAAACATCGTGTGTAGTTAAAAGACTAAACATCGTAACATTCTTGGTAAAGAACAAGTCTATATCGTGATGTGTGGGCGTTCGAGATAATGTGGATAACCTCGTAAGTCTTTGGACCCTACGTGCGTAGAACACCACCCGTAAATCCGAGACCTACGGACGGACGGATTTGCACCGGCGTGTACACTATCGAGTTTTCCCACGTGGATATTGGTGTGATCCGCCAATATGTTGCACCTGAGATACTTTATGGTGGGTAGCCCATTAGTAGTGCCATTGAATGATGATGTAACAAAGATAATTTACTCTATAAACCAATAATCACGACATGTTGATGAGCATAAAGTGAACCCTAAAGTTTGAGTCGGTCTCACAAATATATCTTAATAAATTATGAACCTTTCGTTGTAAGATTTAATTATATTTTAGCTTCTTACTCTCGCTAAGTACTTTGTACTTACCTCAATTGCATGTTTTGATGTATGTTTTTATGGTGAGAAGGCGGACATGTTGAGCATGTGATGGATGATGACTTGAGGGGCGATGTTTGAGTCAAGTTTCACTTGATGTTTTCTGTTTCATTTATTATAAGATGTATCAAACTATATTGTTATTTCAATATCAAGAAAAGCATTGTACTTTATTTAAGGCTTTGTAAGATTTTTTTTTTGCTTTCGTTTTGGGCATTGTATGTTGTAAGCTACCTTGTTGTTGTTGATGGTATATGGGCCCTTTGGGCCGGGTTGTTAAATCTTGGGCGGGCGCATTATAAATGTTAGCATTCCACAATGTTTGTGTATGTGCTAGGCCTTGTCCGTGTCTTGTGGTCTAGGAAGAGAGTAGTAGAGGTGAGGAGCTTACTTGAAAATACTTAGTTGACTAGTTAACAATTAATAACAAGCGTCGTGTGTAGTTAAAAGACTAAACATCGTAACATTCTTGGTAAGGCACAAGTCTATATCGCGATGTGTGGGCATTCGAGATAAAGTGGATAATTCGTAAGTCTTTTGACCTACGTGCGGAGGAGCGCCACCCGTATATCGAAACCCTACGTGCGGAGGGATTTGCACAGCGTGTAAACTATCGGGTTTTCCCGTGGATATTAGTGTGATCGCCAATATGTTTGTGAGATACTTTATGGTGAGTAGCGCCATGCTTAGTGCCTTTCAATGATGATGTAACAAAGATAAGATCGCTATAAACCAATAATCATGACATGTTGATGAGCATGAAGTGAACCCTAAAGTTTGAGTCGGTCTCACAAAGATAACTTAATAAATTATGAACCTTTCGTTTGAAGATTTAATTATATTTTAGCTTTTTGTTGTTGCTAAGTACTTTGTACTTACCTCAATTGCATGTTTTGTTGTATGTTTTGGGGTGAGAAGGCGAGCGGAGTTGAGCATGTGATGGATGATGACTTTGGGGCGATGTTTGAGTCAAGTTTCACTTGATGTTTTCTGTTTCATTTATTATAAGATGTATCAAAACATGTTGTTATTTCAAAATCAATACAAGCATCATTACTTTCTTTAAGGCTTTGTAAGATTTGTTGTTTTACTTTCGTTATGGGCATCATATGTTGTAAGCTACCTTGTTGTTGTTGATGATATATGGGCCCCTTTGAGGTGCTGAGTTGTTGGCTGGTCGAGGCCCATTATATGTGTTTGCATTCCTTGGTGTTTGTGTATGTGCTAGGACTTCTCCGTGTCTTGTGGTCTAGGAAGAGAGTAGTAGAGGTTAGGGAGCTTTCTTGAAAATACTTACGTGGCTAGTTAACAATTAATAACAAACATCGTGTGTAGTTAAAAGACTAAACATCGTAACATTCTTGCTAAGGCACAAGTCTATATCGCGATGTGTGGGTGTTGAGATAAAGCGGATAACCGTAAGTCTTTGGACCCTACGTGCGGAGGAACACCACCCGTAAATGCGAGACCCTACGTGCGGTATTTGCACGGCGTGTACACTATCGGGTTTCCCTCGTGGATATTGGTGTGATCCGCCAATATGTTGCACCTGAGATACTTTATGGTGAGTAGCACCATCGTGAGTGCCCTTGAATGATGATGTAACAAAGATAAGCTACGCTATAAACCAATAATCACGAAATGTTGATGAGCATGAAGTGAATCCTAATGTTTGAGTCTGTCTCACAAAGATAACTTCATATATTATAAACCTTTCGTTGTAAGATTTAATTATATTTTATCTTCTTTATCTTGATAAGTACTTTTTACTTATCTCAATTTCATGTTTTTTTGTATGTTTTTGGGGTGAGAAGACGAACATGTTGAGCATGTGATGGAATATGACTTTGGGGACGATGTTTGAGTCCAAGTTTCACTTGATGATTTCAGTTTCATTTATTATAAGATGTTTCAAACTATGTGGTTATTTCAATATCAAGACAAGCGTTGTACTTTCTTTAAGGCTTTGTAAGATTTGTTGTTTTACTTTCGTTTTGGGCATCGTATGTTGTAAGCTACCTTGTAGTTGTTGATGATATATGGGCCCCTTTGGGCGGGGTTATCTATATATTTGGGCCATGCCCATTATAAATGTTACCATACCTCAATGTTTGTGTATGTGCTAGGCCTTGTCCGTGTCTTGTGGTATAGGAAAGAGAGTACTAGCGGTGAGGTGCTTACTTGAAAATACTTAGGTTGCTAGATAACAATTAATAACAAGCGTCGTGTGTAGTTAAAAAAGACTAAAAATCGTAACATTCTTGGTAAGGCACAAGTCTATATCGTGATGTGTGGGCGTTGGATATAGTGGATAACCAGTAAGTCATTTGAATTTACGTGCGGAGGAACACCACCCGTAAGTCCGAGACCCAGCGTCACGGAGGGATTTGAACCAGCGTGTACACTATCGGGTTTTCCCAGTGGATATAGGTGTGATCCGCCAAATATGTTGCGTCTGAGATACTTTATGGTGAGTAGCACCTACGTAGTGCCCTTGAATGATGATGTAACAAAGATAAGCTAAGCTATAAACCAATAATCATGACATATTGATGAGCATAAAGTGAACCACTAAAGTTTGAGTCCGTCTCACAAAGATAACTTAATAAATTATGAACCTTTCGTTGTAATATTTAATTATATTTTAGTTTCTTAATCTTGCTAAGTACTTTGTACTTGCCTCAATTGCATGTTTTGTTGTATGTTTTTGGGTTGAGAAGGCGAGCAGGTTGAGAATGTGATGGATGATGACTTTGGGGATGATGTTTGAGTCAAGTTTCACATCATGTTTTATGTTTCATTATTATAAGATGTATCAACCTATGTTGTTATTTCAATATCAAGACAAGCATCGTACTTTATTTAAATCTTTGTAAGATTTTTGTTTTACTTCGTTTTGGGAATCGTATGTTGTCGACCACCAAGTTGTTCTTGATGATATATGGGCCATTGGGCGAGTTGTTAAATGGCTTGGTCGGGGCCATTATAAGTGATAGCATTCCTCGGTGTTTGTGTATGTGCGAGGCCTTGTCCGTGTCTTGTGGTCTAGCAAAGAGAGTAGTAGAGGTGAGGAGCTTACTTGAAAAATACTTAGGTGGTTAGTTAACAATTAATATGAGGCGTCGTGTGTGGTTAAAAGACTAAACATCGTAACATTCTTGGTAAGGCACAAGTCTATATCGCGATGTGTGGGTGTTGAGATAAAGCGGATAACCGTAAGTCTTTGGACCCCTATGTATGGAGGAACACCACCCGTAAGTCCGAGACCCTACGTGCGGAGAGGATTGCAGCGGCGTGTACACTATCGGGTTTTCCCCGTGGATATTGGTGTGATCCTCCAATATGTTGCACCTGAGATACTTTATGGTGAGTAGCACCATGCGTAGTGCCCTTGAATGATGATGTAACAAAGATAAGCTACGCTATAAAGCAATAATCACGACAAGTTGATGAGCATGAAGTGAATCCTAATGTTTGAGTCTATCTCACAAAGATAACTTAATATATTATAAACCTTTCGTTGTAAGATTTAATTATATTTTAGCTTCTTAATCTTGCTAAGTACTTTTTACTTACCTCAATTTCATGTTTTTGTATGTTTTTGGGGTGAGAAGGCGAACACGTTGAGCATGTGATGGATGATGACTTTGGGGGCGATGTTTGAGTCAAGTTTCACTAGATGTTTTCTATTTCATTTATTATAAGATGTATCAAACTATGTGTTTATTTCAATATCAAGACAAGCGTTGTAATTTCTTTAAGGCTTTGTAAGATTTTTGTTTTACTTTCGTTTTGGGCATCGTATGTTGTAAGATACCTTGTAGTTGTTGATGATATATGGGCCCACTAGGCCGGGTTGTTTTATGCTGGGCCAGGCCCATTATAAATGTTATCATACCTCAATGTTTGTGTATGTGCAAGGCCTTGTCCGTGTCTTGTGGTATAGGAAAGAGAGTACTAGCGGGGAGGTGCTTACTTGAAAATCGTAGGTGGCTAGATAACAATTAATAACAAGCGTCGTGTGTAGTTAAAAGACTAAACATCGTAACATTCTTGGTAAGGCACAAGTCTATATCGCGATGTGTGGGCGTTGAGATAAAGTGGATAACCGTAAGTCATTGGACTTTACGTGCGGAGGAACACCACCCGTAAGTCCGAGACCCAGCGCGGAGGAGGAATTTGCACGGCGTGTACACTATCAAGTTTTCCCCATGGATATTGGTGTGATCCATAAATATGTTTGCGCCTGAGATACTTTTGGTGAGTAGGACCATGCGTAGTGCCCTTGGTGATGATGTAACAAAGATAAGCTACGCTATAAACCAATAATCATGACATGTTGATGAGCATGAAGTGAACCCTAAAGTTTGAGTCGGTCTCACAAAGATAACTTAATAAATTATGAACCTTTTCGTTGTAAGATTTAATTATATTTTAGTTTCTTAATCTTGCTAAGTACTTTGTACTTACCTCAATTGCATGTTTTGTTGTATGTTTTTGGGTTGAGAAGAGAGCAGGTTGAGAATGTGATGTGTACGATGATTTTGGGAGCGATGTTTAAGTGCAAGTTTCACTTAATGTTTCTTGTTTCATTAATTATAAGATGTATCAAACTATGTTTTATTTCAATATCAAGATAAGCGTTGTACTTTCTTTAAGGCTTTGTAAGATTTGTTGTTTTACTTTTCGTTTTGGGCATCGTGTGTTTGTAAGCTACCTTGTAGTTGTTGATGATATATGGGCCCCTTTGGGCGGGTTGTTAAATGGCTGGTCGGACTCATTATAAGTTTTAGCATTCCTCGGTGTTTGTGTATGTGCTAGTCTTATGCGTGTCTTGTGGTCTTGGAAAAGAGAGTAGTAGAGGTGAGGAGCTTACTTGAAAATACTTAGGTTGCTAGTTAACAATTAATAACAAGCGTCGTGTGTAGTTAAAAGACTAAACATCGTAACATTCTTGGTAAGGCACAAGTCTATATCGCGATGTGTGGGCGTTGAGATAAAGTCGATAAGTTTGTAAGTTTTGGACCCTACGTGCGGAGGAACACCACCCGTAAGTCCGAGACCCTACGTGCGGAGGGAATTTGCACGGCGTGTACACTATCGGGTTTTCCCTGTGGATATTGGTGAGATCCTCCAATATGTTGCACATTGATACTTTATGGTGAGTAGCACCAAGCGTAGTACCCTTGAATGATGATGTAACAATGATAAGCTACGCTATAAACCAATAATCACGACATGTTGATGAGCATGAAGTGAACCACTAAAGTTTAGTCGGTCTCACAAAGATAACTTAATAAATTATGAACCTTTCGTTGTAAGATTTAATTATATTTTAGCTTCTTACTCTTGCTAAGTTCTTTGTACTTACCTCAATTGCATGTTTTGCCGTATGTTTTTGGGGTGAGAAGATGAGCAGTTGAGCATGTGATGGATGATGACTTTGGGGGCGATGTTTGAGTCAAGTTTCACTTGATGTTTTCTTTTTCATTTATTATAATATTTATCAAACTATGTTGTTATTTCAATATCAAGACAAAGTCATACTTTCTTTAAGGCTTTGTAAGATTTGTTGTTTTACTTTCGTTTTGGGCATCGTATGTTGTAAACTACATTGTTGTTGTTGATGATATATGGGCCCTTGAGCCGGGATGTTAAATGGCCAGGCTGGCCCATTATAAATATTAGCATTCCTCAATGTTTGTGTATGTGCTAGGCCTTGTCCGTGTCTTGTGGTCTAGGGAAGAGAGTAGTATAGTTAAGGAGCTTACTTGAAAATCTTGAGGTGACTAGTTAACAATTAATAACAAGCGCGCGTGTGTAGTTAAAAGACTAAACATCATAACATTGTTGGTAAGGCACAAGTCTATATCGCGATGTGTGGATCTCACCAATATCCACAGAGGAAAACCCGATAGTGTACGCTCGGTGCGTCCCTCCGTGCGTAGGGTCTTACGGGGACCTACGTGCGGGAGGGCTACACAGCGTGTACCTATCGGGTTTTTCCAATGGATATTAGTGAATCTCAATATGTTGCACATTGATACTTTATGGTGAGTAGCACCATCGTAGTAGTACCCTTGAATGATGGCGTAACAATGATAAGCTCGCTATAAACCAATAATCACGACATGTTGATGAGCATGAAGTGAACCACTAAAGTTTGAGTCGGTCTCACAAAGATAACTTAATAAATTATGAACCTTTCGTTGTAAGATTTAATTATATTTTGCTTCTTACTCTTGCTAAGTTCTTTGTACTTACCTCAATTTCATGTTATGCCGTATGTTTTGGGGTGAGAAGATGAGCAGGTTGAGCATGTGATGGATGATGACTTTGGGGGCGATGTTTGAGTCAAGTTTCACTTGATGTTTTCTTTTTCATTTATTATAATATTTATCAAACTATGTTGTTATTTCAATATCAAGACAAAGTCATACTTTCTTTAAGGCTTTGTAAGATTTGTTGTTTTACTTTTCGTTTTGGGCATCGTATGTTGTAAACTACATTGTTGTTGTTGATGATATATGGGCCTTTTGAGCCGGGATGTTAAATGGCCAGGCTAGGCCCATTATAAATATTAGCATTCCTCAATGTTTGTGTATGTGCTAGGCCTTGTCCGTGTCTTGTGGTCTAGGGAAGAGAGTAGTATAGTTGAGGAGCTTACTTGAAAATCTTGAGGTGACTAGTTAACAATTAATAACAAGCGCTTGCGTGTGTAGTTAAAAGACTAAACATCATAACATTGTTGGTAAGGCACAAGTCTATATCGCGATGTGTGGGCGTTGAGATAAAGTAGATAATTCGTAAGTCTTTGGATCCTACGTGCGGAGGAATGCCACCCCCGTACAACCGAGATCCTACGTGCGGAGGGAATTTGCACCAGCGTTGTGTAAACTTCCGGGTTTTCCCACGTGGATATTCGTGTGATCCGCCAATATGTTGCACTGAGATACTTTATGGTGTGCGGCGCGTAAGCTTAGTGCCTTTCAATGATGATGTAAGAAAGATAATCTATGCTATAAACCAATAATCACGACATGTTGATGAGCATGAAGTGGACCACTAAAGTTTAGTCGGTCTCACAAAGATAACTTAATAAATTATGAACCTTTTGTTGGAAGATTTAATTATATTTTAGCTTCTTATTTGTTGCTAAGTACTTTGTACTTATCTCAATTGCATGTTTTGTTGTATGTTTTGTGGGAGAAGGCGAGCAGGTTGAGCATGTGATGGATGATGACTTTGGGGGCGATGTTTGAGTCAAGTTTCACTTGATGTTTTTCTGTTTCATTTATTATAAATGTATCAAACTATGTGGTTATTTCAATATCAAGACAAGCATTGTACTTTCTTTAAGGCTTTGTAAGATTTGTTGTTTTACTTTCGTTTTGGGCATCGTATGTTGTAAGCTACCTTGTAGTTGTTGATGATATATGGGCCCTTTGGGCGGGTTGTTTATAACTGGGCCAGGCCCATTATAAATGTTATCATACCTCAATGTTTGTGTATGTGCTAGGCCTTGTCCGTGTCTTGTGGTATAGGAAAGAGAGTACTAGCGGTGATGGTGCTTACTTGAAAATTCTTAGGTGGCTAGATAACAATTAATAACAAACGTACGTGTGTAGTTAAAAGACAAAACATCGTCAGATTCTTGGTAAGGCACAAGTCTATATCGCGATGTGTGGGCGTTTAGATAAAGTGGATAACTTCGTAAGTCATTGGACTTTACGTGCGGAGGAACACCACCCGTAAGTGCGAGACCCAGCGTCACGGAGGAATTTGCACCGGCGTGTACACTATCGGGTTTTCCCCGTGGATATTGGTGTGATCCATAAATATGTTTAGTCTTGCTAAGGACTTTGTACTTACCTCAATTGCATGTTTTGTTGTATGTTTTTGGGTTGAGAAGGCGAGCAGGTTGAGAATGTGATGGATGATGACTTTGGGGGCGATGTTTGAGTCAAGTTTCACATAATATTTTCTTTCATTTATTATAAGATGTATCAAACTATGTTGTTATTTCAATATCAAGACAAGCCTTGTACTTTTTAAGGCTTTGTAAGATTTTTTGTTTTACTTTTCGTTTTGGCATCGTATGTTGTAAGCTACCTTGTTGTTGTGGATGATATATGGGCCCCTTTGCGCGGGTTGTTAAATGCTGGTCCAAGCCCATTATAAGTGTTAGCATTCCTCGGTGTTTGTGTATGTGCTAGGCCTTGTCCGTGTCTTGTGGTCCACGAAAGAGAGTAGTAGAGGTAAAGGAGCTTATTTGAAAAATATTTAGGTGGCTAGTTAACAATTAATATGAGGCGTCGTGTGTGGTTAAAAGACTAAACATCGTAACATTCTTGGTAAGGCACAAGTCTATATCGTGATGTGTGAGTGTTGAGATAAAGTGGATAACCGTAAGTCTTTGGACCTTACGTGCGGAGGAACACCACCCCGTAAGTCCGAGACCCTACGTGCGGAGGGAATTTGCACGGCGTGTACACTATCGGGTTTTCCCCGTGGATATTGGTGTGATCCGTCAATATGTTGAAAGCAGATACTTTATGATGAGTAGCACCATGCGTAGTGCCCTTGAATGATGGTAAAAAAAAATAAGCTACGCTATAAAGTATAAACCAATAATCACGACATGTTCATGAGCATGAAGTGAATCCGAATGTTTGAGTCTGTCTCACAAAGATAACTTAATATATTATAAAACTTTTCGTTGTAAGATTTAATTATATTTTAGCTTCTTAATCTTGCTAAGTACTTTTTACTTACCTCAATTTCATGTTTTTGTATGTTTTTGGGGTGAGAAGGCGAAGCAGAGTTAAGCATGTGATGGATGATGACTTTGGGGATGATGTTTGGTCAAGTTTCACTTGATGTTTTCTGTTTCATTTATTATAAGATGTATCAAACTATGTGGTTATTTCAATATCAAGACAAGCGTTGTACTTTCTTTAAGGCTTTGTAAGATTTGTTGTTTTACTTTCGTTTTGGGCATCGTATGTTGTAAGCTACCTTGTACTTGTTGATGATATTTGGGCCCGTTAGAATTTTGGGTTGTTTATAGCTGGGCCGGGCCCATTATAAATGGTATCATACCTCAATGTTTTTATGCGTGCTAGGCCTTGTCCGTGTCATGTGGTATAGGAAAGTGAGTACTAGTGGTGAGGTTCTTACTTGAAAATACTTAGGTGTCTAGATAACAATTAATAACAAGCGTCGTGTGTAGTTAAAAGACTAAACATCGTAACATTCTTGGTAAGGCACAAGTCTATATCGCGATGTGTGGGCGTTTAGATAAAGTGGATAACCGTATGTCATTGGACTTTACGTGCGGAGGAACACCACCCGTAAGTTTGGGACCCAACGTCACGGAGGGATTTGCACCAGCGTGTACACTATCGGGTTTTCCCCGTGGATATTGGTGTGATCCGCCAAATATGTTGCGCCTGAGATACTTTATGGTGAGTAGCACCATGCGTAGTGCCCCTTGAATGATGTTGTAACAAAGATAAGATCGCTATAAACCAATAATCATGACATGTTTATGAGCATGAAGTGAACCCTAAAGTTTGAGTCGGTCTCACAAAGATAACTTAATAAATTATGAACCTTTCGTTGTAAGATTTAATTATATTTTAGTTTCTTAATCTAGCTAAGTACTTTGTACCTACCTCAATTGCATGTTTTGTTGTATGTTTTTGGGTAGAGAAGAGAGGCAGGTTGAGAATGTGATGGATGATGACTTGGGGGCGATGTTTGAGTCAAGTTTTCATAATGTTTCTTGTTTCATTTATTATAAGATGTTTCAAACTATGTTGTTATTTCAATATCAAGATAAGCATTGTACTTTCTTTAAGGCTTTGTAAGATTTGTTGTTTTACTTTCGTTTTGGGGCATCGTATGTTGAAAGCTACCTTGTAGTTGTTGATGATATATGGGCCTTTGAAGGGCGGAGTTGTTAAATAATGGTCTAGGCCCATTATAAGTTTTAGCATCCTCGGTGTTTGTGTATGTGCTAGGCCTTGTCGTGTCTTGTGGTCTTGGAAGAGAGTAAATGCAGGTGAGGAGCTTACTTGAAAATACTTAGGTGGCTAGTTAACAATTAATAACAAGCGTCGTGTGTAGTTAAAAGACTAAACATCGTAACATTCTTGGTAAGGCACAAGTCTATATCGCGATGTGTGGGCGTTCGAGATAAAGTGGATAAGTTCGTAAGTCTTTGGACCCTACATACGGAGGAACACCACCCGTAAGTCCGAGACCCTACGTGCGGAGGAATTTGCACCGGCCAGCGTACTCTATCGGGTTTTCCCATGGATATTGGTGTGATCCGCCAATATGTTAAATCTGAGATACTTTATGGTGAGTAGCACCATGCGTAGTGCCCTTGAATGATGGTGTAAAAAAGATAAGCTACGCTATAAACCAATAATCACGGCGAGTTTGAGTCTGTCTCACAAAGATAACTTAATATATTATAAACCTTTCGTTGTAAGATTTAGTTATATTTTAGCTTTTAATCTTGCTAAGTACTTTTTACTTACCTCAATTTCATGTTTTTGTTTGTTTTTGGGGTGACAAGGCGAGCGAGGTTGAGCATCACGATGGATGATGACTTTGGGGCGATGTTTGATTCCATGTTTCACTTGATGTTTTATGTTTCATTTATTATAAAAAGTATCAAACTATGTGGTTAATTCAATATCAAGACAAGCGTTGTACTTTCTTTAAGGCTTTGTAAGATTTGTTGTTTTACTTTCGTTTTGGGCATCGTATGTTGTAAGCTACCTTGTAGTTGTTGATGATATTTTGCCCCTGGTGGGTTGTTTGTAAGCCAGGCCCATTATAAATGTTATCATACCTCAATGTTTGAGTATGCTAGGCCTTGTCCGTGTCTTGTGGTATATGAAAGAGAGTACTAGCGCCGAGGGTGCTTACTTGAAAATACTTAGGTGGCTAGATAACAATTAATAACAAGCGTCGTGTGTAGTTAAAAGACTAAACATCGTAACATTTTTGGTAAGGCACAAGTCTATATCGCGATGTGTGGGCGTTCGAGATAAAGTGGATAACCGTATGTTATTGGACTTTACGTGCGGAGGAACACCACCCGTGCATTCGAGACCCAGCGTATGGAGGAATTGCACGGCGTGTACACTATCGGGTTATCCCTCGTGGATATTGGTGTGATCGGAAATATGTTGCGCCTGAGATACTTTATGGTGAGTAGCACCATGCGTAGTGCCCTTGAATGATGATGTAACAAAGATAAGCTACGCTATAAACCAATAATCATGACATGTTTATGAGCATGAAGTGAACCCACAAAAGTTTGAGCCGGTCTCACAAAGATAACTTAATAAATTATGAACCTTTCGTTGTAAGATTTAATTATATTTTAGTTTCTTAATCTTGCTAAGTACTTTGTACCTACCTCAATTGCATGTTTTGTTGTATGTTTTGGGGTAGAGAAGAGGAACGAGTTGAGAATGTGATGGATGATGACTTCGGGGCGATGTTTGAGTCAAGTTTCATAATGTTTCTTGTTTCATTTATTATAAGATGTATGAAACTATGTTGTTATTTCAATATCAATATAAGCATTGTACTTTCTTTAAGGCTTTGTAAGATTTGTCGTTTTGGGCATCGTATGTTGTAAGCTAGCTTGTAGTTGTTGATGATATATGGGCCCTTTGGGCCGGGTTGTTAAATGTAATTGGTCCATGCCCATTATAAGTTTTAGCATTCCTCGGTGTTTGTGTATGTGCTAGGCCTTGTATGCGTGTCTTGTGGTCTTGGAAAGAGAGTAGTAGAGGTGAGGAGCTTACTTGAAAATACTTAGGTGGCTAGTTAACAATTAATAACAAACGAACGTGTGTAGTTAAAAGACTAAACATCGTAACATTCTTGGTAAGGCACAAGTCTATATCGCGATGTGTGGGCGTTCGGATAAAGTGGATAACTTCATAAGTCTTTGGACTCTACGTACGGAGGAACACCACCCCGTAAGTCCGAGACCCTACGTACGGAGGAATTTGCACCGGCGTGTACACTATCGGGTTTTCCCGTGTGGATATTGATGTGATCCGCCAATATGTCGCTGCTGCGATACTTTATGGTGAGTAGCACCATGCGTAGTACCTTGAATGATGATGTAACAAAGATAAGCTACGCTATAAACCAATAATCATGGCATGTTGATGAGCATGAAGTGAACCCTAAAGTTTGAGTCGGTCTCACAAAGATAGCTTAATAAATTATGAACCTTTCGTTGTAAGATTTAATTATATTTTAGCTTCTTACTCTTGCTAAGTTCTTTGTACTTACCTCAATTGCATGTTTTGTTGTATGTTTTTGGGGTGAGAAGGCGAGCGAGTTGAGCATGTGATGGATGATGACTTTGGGGGCGATGTTTGAGTCAAGTTTCACTTGATGTTTTATGTTTCATTTATTATAATATGTATCAAACTATGTTGTTATTTCAATATGAAGACAAAGTCATACTTTCTTTAAGGCTTTGTAAGATTTGTTGTTTTACTTTCGTTTTGGGTATCGTATGTTGTAAACTACATTGTTGTTGTTGATGATATATGGGCCCCTTTGGGCCGGAGTTGTTAAATGGCCAGGCTAGGCCCATTATAAATGTTAGCATTCTTTGAATGTTAGTGTATGTGCTAGGCCTTATGCGTGTCTTGTGGTCTAGGCAAGAGAGTAGTAGAGGTGTGGGAGCTTACATGAAAATACTTAGGTGACTAGTTAACAATTAATAACAAGCATGCGTGTGTAGTTAAAAGACTAAACATTGTAACATTGTTGGTAAGGCAAAAGTCTATATCGCGATGTGTGGGCGTTGAGATAAAGTGGATAATTCGTAAGTCTTTGGACCTACGTGGGAGGAGCGCCACTCCGTACAACCGAGACCCTACGTGCGGAGGGATTTGCACAGCGTGTAAACTATCGGGTTTTCCCACGTGGATATTGGTGTGATCCGCCCGATATGTTGCACCACAGATACTTTATGGTGACTAGCGCCATGCTTATTGCCTTTCAATGATGATGTAACAAAGATAAGCAATGATATTAACCAATAATCACGACATGTTGATAAGCATGAAGTGAACTCTAAAGTTTTAGTCGGTCTCACAAAGATAACTTAATAAACCTTTCGTTGGAAGATTTAATTATATTTTAGCTTCTTGCTGTTGCTAAGTACTTTGTACTTACCTCAATTGCATGTTTTGTTGTATGTTTTTGGGGTGAGAAGACGAACAGGTTGAGCATGTGATGGATGATGACTTGGGGGCGATCTTTGAGTCAAGTTTCACTTGATGTTTTTTGTTTCGTTTATTATAATATGTATCAAATTATATTGTTATTTCAATATGAAGACAAGCATTGTACTTTCTTTTTGGCTTTGTAAGATTTGTTGATTTCCTTTCGTTTTAGGCATCGTATGTTGTAAGCTAACTTGTTGTTGTTGATGATATATGGCCCCTTGCTGTGAGTTGTTGTTCGTGGTAGGCCAGGCCCATTATAAGCGTTAGCCTTCCTCAATGTTTGTGCATGTGCTAGGCCATTTCCGTGTCATGTGGTCTAGGAAAGAGAGTAGTAAAGGTGAGAGGTGCTTACTTGAAAATACTCGGTCGCTAGTTTACAATTAATAACAAACATCGTGTGTTGTTAAAAGACTAAACATCGTAACATTCTTGGTAAGGCACAAGTCTATATCGCGATGTGTGGGCGTTTAGATAATGTGGATAACCTCGTAAGTCTTTGGACCCTACGTGCGTAGAACACCACCCGTAAATCCGAGACCTACGGACGGACGGATTTGCACTTATCGGGTTTCCCCGTGGATGTTGGTGTGGTCCGCCAATATGTTGCACACATATACTTTAAGGTGAGTAGCCCAATTAGTAGTGCCATTGAATGATGATGTAACAAAGATAATCTACTACATAAACCAATAATCACGACATGTTGATGAGCATGAAGTGAACCATAAAGTTTGTGTCGGTCTCACAAAGATATCTTAATAAATTATGAACCCGCCGTTGTAAGATTTAATTATATTTTAGCTTCTTACTCTTGCTAAGTACTATGTACTTTCTTGTTGTATGTTTTTATGGTGAGAAGGCGAGCAGGTTGAGCATGTGAAGGATGATGACTTGGAGGCGATGTTTGACTCAAGTTTCACTTGATGTTTCTGTTTCATTTATTATAAGATGTATCAAACTATGTTGTTATTTCAATATCAAGAAAAGCATTGTACATTATTTAAGGCTTTGTAAGATTTGTTGTTTTACTTTCGTTTTGGGCATCGTATTTTGAAAGCTACCTTGTTGTTGTTGATGGTATATGGCCCCTTTGGGCGGGTTGTTAAATAAGCTTGGGTCAGGCGCATTATAAATGTTAGCATTCCTCAATATTTGTGTATGTTCTAGGCCTTGTCCGTGTCTTGTGGTCTAGGAAAGAGAGTAGTAGAGGTGAGGAGCTTACTTGAAAATACTTAGGTGACTAGTTAACAATTAATAACAAGCGTCGTGTGTAGTTAAAAGACTAAACATCGTAACATTCTTGGTAAGGCACAAGTCTATATCGCGATGTGTGGGCGTTTAGATAATGTGGATAACCTCGTAAGTCTTTGGACCCTACGTGCGTAGGAACACCACCCGTAAATCCGAGACCCTACGGACGGACGATTTGCCTTATCGGGTTTTCCCCGTGGATGTTGGTGTGGTCGCCAATATGTTGCACCTGAGATACTTTAAGGTGAGTAGCCCAATTAGTAGTGCCATTGAATGATGATGTAACAAAGATAATCTACTCTATAAACCAATAATCACACGACTGTTGATGAGCATGAAGTGAACCATAAAGTTTGTGTCGGTCTCACAAAGATATCTTAATAAATTATGAACCCTTCGTTGTAAGATTTAATTATATTTTAGCTTCTTACTCTTGCTAAGTACTATGTACTTTCTTGTTGTATGTTTTTATGGTGAGAAGAAGCGAGCAGGTTGAGCATGTGAAGGATGATGACTTGGGGGCGATGTTTGACTCAAGTTTCACTTGATGTTTTACATTTCATTTATTATAAGATGTATCAAACTATGTTGTTATTTCAATATCAAGAAAAGCATTGTACATTATTTAAGGCTTTGTAAGATTTGTTGTTTTACTTTCGTTTTGGGCATCGTATTTTGAAAGCTACCTTGTTGTTGTTGATGGTATATGGGCCCCTTTGGGCGGGTTGTTAAATGGCTTGGGTGAGGCGCATTATAAATGTTAGCATTCCTAAATATTTGTGTATGTTCTAGGCCTTGTCCGTGTCTTGTGGTCTAGGAAAGAGAGTAGTAGAGGTGAGGAGCTTACTTGAAAATACTTAGGTGACTAGTTAACAATTAATAACAAGCGTCGTGTGTAGTTAAAAGACTAAACATCATAACATTCTTGGTGAGGCACAAGTCTATATATCGCGATGTGTGGGTGTTCGGATAAAGCGGATAACCGTAAGTCTTTGGACCCTACGTGCGGAGGAACACCACCCCGTAAGTGCGAGACCTACGTGCGGAGGGGATTGCACGGCGTGTACACTATCGGGTTTTCCCCGTGGATATTGGTGTGATCAACCAATATGTTGCACACATATACTTTATGGTGAGTAGCACCATGCGTAGTGTCCTTGAATGATGATGTAACAAAGATAAGCTACGCTATAAACCAATAATCACGACATGTTGAAGAGCAAGAAGTGCATCTAATGTTTTAATCGCCTCACAAAGATAACTTAGTATATTATAAACCTTTTCGTTGTAAGATTTAATTATATTTTAGCTTCTTAATCTTGCTAAGTACTTTTACTTACCTCAATTTCATGTTTTTTTGTATGTTTTGGGGTGAGAAGGCGAACGGAGTTGAGCATGTGATGGATGATGACTTTGGGGGCGATGTTTGAGTCTAAGTTTCACTTGAGGTTTCTGTTTCATTTATTATAAGATGTATCAAACTATGTGGTTATTTCAATATCAAGACAAGCGTTGTACTTTCTTTAAGGCTTTGTAAGATTTGTTGTTTTACTTTCGTTTTGGGAATCGTATGTTGTAAGCTACCTTTTAGTTGTTGATGATATATGGGCCCACTGGGCACAGTTGTTTATAAGCTGGGCGGGCCATTATAAATGTTATCATACCTCAATGTTTGTGTATGTGCTAGCCCTTGTCCGTGTCTTGTGGTATAAGAAAAGCGATTACTAGCGGTGAGGTGCTTACTTGAAAATACTTAGGTGGCTAGATAACAATTAATAACAAGCGTCGTGTGTAGTTAAAAGACTAAACATCGTAACATTCTTGGAAAGGCACAAGTCTATATCACGATGTGTGGGCGTTTGAGATAAAGTGGATAACTTCATAAGTCATTGGACTTTACGTGCGGAGGAACACCACCCGTAAGTCCGAGGCGCAACATCACGGAGTGATTGCACGGCGTGTACACTATCGGGTTTTCCCTGTGGATGTTGGTGTGATCCGCAAATATGTTGCGCCTGAGATACTTTATGGTGAGTAGCACCATGCGTAGTGACCGTGAATGATGATGTAACAAAGATAAGCTACGCTATAAACCAATAATCATGACATATTGATGAGCATGAAGTGAACCCGAAAGTTTGAGTCGGTCTCACAAAGATAACTTAATAAATTATGAACCTTTCATTGTAAGATTTAATTATATTTTAGTTTCTTAATCTTGCTAAGAACTTTTCACTTACCTCAATTGCATGTTTTGATGTATGTTTTTGGGTTGAGAAGGCGAACATGTTGAGAATGTGATGGATGATGACTTTGGGGGCGATGTTTGAGTCAAGTTTCATATAATGTTTTCTGTTTCATTTATTATAAGATGTATCAAACTATGTTGTTATTTCAATATCAAGACAAGCGTCGTACTTTCTTTAAGGCTTTGTAAGATTTTTGTTTTACTTTCATTTTGGGCATCGTATGTTGTAAGCTACCTTGTTGTTGTTGATGATGTCACTGCAGGCCCCTTTGGGCGGGTTGTTAAATGGCTGGTCGGGCCCATTATAAGTGTTAGCATTCCTCGGTGTTTGTGTATGTGCTAGGCCTTGTCCGTGTCTTGTGGTCTAGGAAAGAGAGTAGTAGAGGTGAGGAGCTTACTTGAAAATACTTAGGTGACTAGTTAACAATTAATAACAAGCGTCACGCGTGTAGTTAAAATACTAAACATCATAACATTCTTGGTAAGGCACAAGTCTATATCGCGATGTGTGGGTGTTGAGATAAAGCGGATAACATCGTAAGTCTTTGGACCCTACGTGCGGAGGAACACCACCCGTAAGTGCGAGACCTACGTATGGAGGAATTTGCACGGCGTGTACCCTATCGGGTTTTCCCCATGGATATTGGTGTTATCCGCCAATAAGGTGCACCACAGATACTTTATGGTGAGTAGCACCATGCGTAGTGCCCTTGAATGATGATGTAACAAAGACAAGCTCTCGCTATAAACCAATAATCACGACATGTTGATGAGCATGAAGTAAATCCTAATGTTTGACTCTCTCTCACAAAGATAACTTAATATATTATAAACCATTCGTTGTAAGATTTAATTATATTTTAGCTTCTTAATCTTGTGTTGGGGATTTTGCATCACTAAACAAAAGAAAATTTATAAACCCTAACCTATATGCAAAACTAACTCTAACCGGCCGAATACCGGGTTGTTGATAGTAAGCGAGATAAGTAAGGAGTCGATCCACGAGGGGTGGGATGTTGAATCTAATTTTATTAATCCTCTCAATTGTTACTCAAGAAAACAAATAAGCGAAAGATTAAACATAAAAACTCAAAGAACAACTAAAATAAATCTAAGCTAGAACAAATAATAAAAACCTAAACTAAGGATACATGGGATCAACCAAAGTACAAACCTAAGTGATATCAATTCTAGTTAATCTCATGATTCTAATTCGATTTGTGGTTTCACCTACTCACGAGACATAAATTCCTAATTCCTTAGTGAATTCAATTATCGATCTCTCATCTTCCGAATGTTGAGAACAAATTCCATACAAAACAAAGGTTTAGATTCGAGGTTAACTTCCGTATTTTAGAACCTAACAACCTAGATAATTAACGATTTATCATCACTAATTAACGATTAAAAATCTCATCTTTCTACGGTGATCTAGCTTACTCAACTTACGTATGTTGTAAGCGTATCAATAGCAAACAATCTTCCGATGTAATTCACATAATAGCATCAAAGATCATAGAAAGAATACAAAACAAATTAAACATCATGAAAATAAATAAAATTTGAATAAATTAAAAGATTAAACTCACATAGTTTTGGTACATTGGATGAACTCCACGGATCAACAACGAAATAAGCGGAAAAAACTACATCTAATCTAACCCCGGATCACCCGAGCACAAGGCTCGGGTGACCCGTATAACTCGAGAAAAGATTTGCTTTTGTGTAATTTGCGTATGAAAAATCTGATTGAATTAGGGTTGGGGCGCGGCTCTTTAAATAGAGTTTTAAGTCGGTTGGCCTTAGGTCGGCGGCGGGCGCCGATCGCTTATGTGGACGCCCGTCCAGAATGCTTGGACGGAGAATGGACGCCAGTTCACCTAGCGTCTGAACTCTCTGTATTAGTTTCGACTCCCTGGATGCTCGTTCACTTCATCAAACGCCCGTCCATAATGGAATATTTGCATGGGCCTTCGTTCTGAGGCGATCACATCTTGATTTTTCCATCTTTATCTTGATTGATTTCTTTCCTTATCTCTTTTATTCTCCCATATCTTTGATTGATCCTCTCTCATCTCGAATTTATCTCTTTAGGATCATCTTTTCCACCATCAATGAGTATCTACACAAGGATAAAAAACATACCAAAGCGTAACAATTTCCAAAACAACATAAAATCATCAAATACGGATATAAATCGATACGTTTTCATATTTAACTATTAAAAACACCATTTACTCAATTAATCAATTATAAGCTCGATTTCTATGAAAATCATACGAATGTAGGGGAAATTGATATAGAAAATATATGTAAAAATCACTACAAATTAGCCCTTAACAACACCCCACACTTATCTTTTGCTCATCCTAAGAGCAAAACAAAACAAAGATCAAGCTCAAGACAAATAAACATCTATACAAATATGATGTATATTCAATAACTTAGAAGTTCACCCAAGTGAGTGTGTGCATAGCCATAATAAACTTCCACTAAGTTCCACAATTTGAAAGTTATTCAAACCAAAACTAGCTCGGTTTCCCATCTAAGTTAGAAATATTCAAAGAACTATAATGAGGCACTTTACAAAACATACAGATCCCAAAAAGAAATAGTAGAGAATATCTAAAACATTTACGACAAACTCGAGAGGATAATCCTACAACATATCCTTGGTTTATCTTTGGGGATAAGATTAACGATAACTAAGTCCTTACTTATTCATAATAATATATTCCAATATTTTCACTTTTTCACACTTTTCTAACACACATCGAGAATAAGCTTTTGCCCCCTCGTAGTAGAATAGGACATTTGAGATAATCCCTACCTTACTCCAATCATAAAGCGACTATAAAGTGGTATCGTGAGCTTTGGTCATCATAGTGGAATAGGACATACGTGGTATACCCTACCTCACCCAAATCATAAACCAGCTTCCGACACACCCAATTAAAATTATGTTTACTTAGAGATTTCTGGCTGGCAGTGGTAAAGATTATTTTCTAGTAACACAGACCACTGAGCATAACACCTCAAGTAAACAATTTATTACTATTGCAAAGACTTAATCACGTTTCACTTATCACATTCAAACTTACAGATATTCACAGTATGTCATACTTAATCCTAGAATACAAACTACTAAACTTTTCAAGAGTTGTACATAAGCAAAGAAACATGCTATAATCATCAAAAATCTCCAACTAAAATGGGGTGGGCTTTCAACATTTAGCTCATCATTTACTATGGCATGTGAAAAAGAGTGTCGGGTGAAACAACTAAATTACTAAATATACAGAATATAGCAAAAATGATATAAACTCAAGCAAAGATATGCCTTTGTCTACTCGGGACTTAATCAAAAAATTTGAAAATTAAGCACTTTTCATAGAAATATAACTAAAAATATGAGCAAACGAAAGTAAATACATAAATCATCTATCCCCTCCCCCACACTTAGATTGCAACTTGTCCTCAAGTTATACAGAAATAAAACAAATAGAGAACTTAGCTGATTGGATCTTTGGCAGTGCGGAGGAACAAACAAGAACAGGATTGCTTGCATAGCTCGATGAAGCGTGAGCATCATAGGACAACTGGATACATCGTGAAAGTGCACAATCGCTATAGAAAGTATCCTGCAGACTTGATCAGTGCAAAAAGAGTCTACGGGGAAAAGATTAGACTTATACAAATAAAGCACATAAGGAAAAGAATTTATAGAGATATTCAAATTATGCTCACACAAAGATGGACACATATACATGAAAATATCACAAACTCGTAGGCTAGGTGCAACTACATGAAAATAAAGTACAATGCAATCTATATGATATGCAATTCTAAAAAAACGAGGTAGTATTACGAAGCCGACGATTAACTACTCTCAAGAAAAATAAAAGAAAAATAGAAAAACAATGCAACTAGATGGCATGCAACTAAATGATATGCATCTAAATGATATGCAAAAATGAAAGAAAATAAAAGAAAGAAAACTAGCCCACTCATTTGCAACACGACATATATAAAATAAACGTCTACCAAATAATGACGGAGTTACGATAAGCAATGATCTTGTTCATTACATGCGGTGTAAGCGCGCTTTAAGACTTCGTTGAAAGTGATAGCATTATGAAACCAACGATTAGCTATACTAAGCGAGATATAACTCATAAGGTTCCCATCGTAGCAGCGGAAAACCGGCGATTACTACCCAAATGAGTTATAAAAAAAAAGAAAGCACATAAGTCTTAAAGCTTAAAAGATTCATCACAACGATATATAGCATACGAAACCGGCATTAGCTACTAATTAACAATAAAACGATTATAGCATACGAGAACCGACAGTAACTATAACATGCCTAGATGAATGATGTATATGAAAATAAATCAATTATTTAACATGGATCAGTAGATGGAAAGATGTAAACATGCAAGTTCAGAACATCTACGTAAAATTAATTAGCCACAGAAGCTCAAATTAAAGTATCCATATCAAATAAAGCATTAAAAATCAAATTTAGAAAAATTCAGAACCTGGACGTGCGTTCAACAAAGCAGACGGGTGTTCACCTCAAAATCTGACTTTGGGCGGCGTTCGGCACAATAGGCCTTCGTTTGACTTGAAAACCAGCCGGACGGGCGTTTAGAACTCAGGCGCCCGTCGATCCCTCAAAATCATAGCGGGATTGAAATTTTTGGGCCGGACGGCGTCCATACACCTAGCCGTTCGTTCACACTGCAAGTTAGAAATTTGGGCGGGCGTGCAAAGACCGAGCGCTCGTCGTAAGGAAGGCGAATATGCCACGAAACGAGGGAAACACAGCAAACCCTAAATAAACCTTAAAAACTTAAAAACTGATCACAATGACCACTTCCAATTAAAGCACAAAGAGGTTAGATCGGAAAACACATAAACACATACTTCACGTTTAAACAAATCGAGTAAAAAACTTTTGCACATTCTTAACCTTATGGTCGTCGAAACACGACAAAATAAAAACTCGATTTGGTAAAGCGCTACTTTTATTAAAGCGAAAAATAAGCGTAGCAAAATCGAGAAATAACAAGATCAGATTCAACATGACACCTATTCCCGGCAGCGGCGCCACTTTTGTTGGGGGATTTTGCATCACTAAACAAAAGAAAATTTATAAACCCTAACCTATATGCAAAACTAACTCTAAACGGCCGAATACCGGGTTGTTGATAGTAAAGCGAGATAAGTAAAGGAGTCGATCCTGAGGAATTGGGATGTTGAATCTAATTTTATTAATCCTCTCAATTGTTACTCAAGAAAACAAATAAACGAAAGATTAAACATAAAAACTCAAAGAACAACTAAAATAAATCTAAGCTAGAACAAATAATAAAAACCTAAACTAAGGATACATGGGATCAACCAAAGTACAAACCTAAGTGATATCAATTCTAGTTAATCTCATGATTCTAATTCGATTTGTGGTTTCACCTACTCACGAGACATAAATTCCTAATTCCTTAGTGAATTCAATTATCGATCTCTCATCTTCCGAATGTTGAGAGCGAATTCCATACAAAACAAAGGTTTAGATTCGAGGTTAACTTCCGTATTTTAGAACCTAACAACCTAATTAACGATTAAAAATCTCACTAATTAACTTGAAGATATATTATAAACCTTTCATTGTAAGATTTAATTATATTTTAGCTTCTTAATCTTGCTAAGTACTTTTACTTACCTCAATTTCATCTTTTTGTATGTTTTTGGGGTGAGAAGGCGAGCAGTTGAGTATGTGATGGATGATGACTTTGGGGGCGATGTTTGAGTCAAGTTTCACTTGATGTTTTCTATTTCATTTATTATAAGATGTATCAAACTATGTGGTTATTTCAATATCAAGACAAGCGTTGTACTTTCTTTAAGGCTTTCTAAGATTTGTTGTTTTACTTTCGTTTTGGGCATCATATGTTGTAAGCTACCTTGTAGTTGTTGATGATATATGGGCCCACTGGACCGGGTTGTTTGTAACTGAGCCAGGCCCATTATAAATGTTATCATACCTCAATATTTGTGTATATGCTAGGCCTTGTTCATGTCTTGTGGTATAGGAAAGAGAGTAGTAGAGGTGAGGGAGCTTACTTGAAAAATACTTTGGTGGCTAGTTAACAATTAATATGAGGCGTGCGTGTGTGGTTAAAATACTAAACATCGTAACATTCTAAGTAAGGCACAAGTCTATATCGTGATGTGTGCGTGTTGAGATAAGCGGATAACCGTAAGTTTTGGACCCTACGTGCGGAGGAACACCACCATGTAAGTCGAGAGACCCAAACGACGGCGGAGAGGCGCACGGCGTGTACACTACCGGGTTTTCCCCTGGATATTGGTGTGATCCGCCAATATGTTGCACCTGAGATACTTTATGGTGAGTAGCACCATGCGTAGTGCCCTTGAATGATGATGTAACAAAGACAAGCTATGCTATAAACCAATAATCACGACATGTTGATGAGCATGAAGTGAACCCTAAAGTTTGAGTCGGTCTCACAAAGATAACATAATATATTATGAACCTTTCGTTGTGAGATTTAATTATATTTTAGCTTCTTAATCTTGCTAAGTAATTTTTACTTACCTCAATTACATTTTTTGTTGTATGTTTTTTGGGTGAGAAGATGAGCTGGTTGAACATGTGATGGATGATGACTTTGGGAGCGATGTTTGAGTCAAGTTTCACTTGATGTTTTCTGTTTCATTTATTATAAGATGTATCAAACTGTTGTTATTTCAATATTAAGATAAGCATTGTACTTTCTTTAAGTCTTTGTAAGATTGTTGTTTTATTTTCGTTTTGGGCATCGTATGTTGTAAGCTACCTTGTATTTGTTGATGATATATGGGCCCCTTTGTCTTTGGGTTGTTTATAATGGGACAGCCCATTATAAATGTTATCATACATCAATGTTTGTGTATGTGCTAGGCCTTGTCCGTGTCTTGTGGTATAGGAAAGAAAGTACTAGCGGTGAGGAGCTTACTTGAAAATACTTAGGTGGCTAGTTAATAATTAATAACAAGCGTCGTATGTAGTTAAAAGACTAAACATCGTAACATTCTTGGTAAGGCACAAGTCTATATCGTGATGTGCGGGCGTTGAGATAAAGTTGATAACCGTAAGTCTTTGGACCCTACGTGCGGAGGAACACCACCCCGTATATGCGAGACCCCTACGTGCGGAGGAATTTGCACCAGCGTATACACTATCGGGTTTTCCCCTGTGGATATTGGTGTGATCCGCCAAAATGTTGCACACAGATACTTTATGGTGAGTATCACCATGCGTAGTACCCTTGAATGATGATGTAACAATGATAAGCTACGCTATAAACCAATAATCACGACATGTTGATGAGCATGAAATGAACCCTAAAGTTTGAGCCGGCCTCACTAAGATAACTTAATAAATTAAGAACCTTTCATTGTAAGATTTAATTATATTTGAGCTTCTTACTCTTGGTAAGTTATTTGTACTTACCTCAATTGCATGTTTTTCTGTATGTTTTTTGGGTGAGAAGACGAACAGGTTGAGCATGTGATGGATGATGAGTTTGGGGACGATGTTTGAGTCCAAGTTTCACTTGATGTTTTCTGTTTCATTTATTATAAGATGTATCAAACTATGTTGTTATTTCAATATCAAGACAAAAGTCATACTTTCTTTAAGGCTTTGTAAGATTTGTTGTTTTACTTTCGTTTTGGGCATCGTATGTTGTAAACTACATTGTTGTTGTTAATGATATATGGGCCCACTAGGCCGGGTTGTTCGTAACTAGGCTAGGCCCATTATAAATGTTATCATACCTCAATGTTTGTGTATGTGCTAGGCCTTGTCTGTGTCTTGTGGTCTAGGAAAGAGAGTAGTAGAGATGAGAGAGCTTACTTGAAAATACTTACGTGACTAGTGAACCATTAATAACAAATGTACGTGTGTAGTTAAAAGACTGAACATCGTAACATTCTTGGTAAGGCACAAGTCTATATCGCGAAGTTTGGCGTTCAGATAAAGTTGATAATTCGTATGTCTTTGGACCCTATGTACGGAGGAACGCCACCCTGCACATCCGAGACCCATATGCGGAGGGATTTGCACCGGCGTGTAAACTATCGGGTTTTCCCACGTGGATATTGGTGTGATCCGCCAATAAGTTGCACAAAAATACTTTATGGTGAGTAGCGCCATACTTAGTGCCTTTCAATGATGATGTAACAAAGATAAGCTATGCTATAAACCAATAATCACGACATGTTGATGAGCATGAAGTGAACCCTAAAGTTTGAGCGGTCTCACAAAGATAACTTTATAAATTATGAACCTTTCGTTGGAAGATTTAATTATATTTTAGTTCTTGTTGTTGCTAAGTACTTTGTACTTACCTCAATTGCATGTTTTGTTGTATGTTTTTGGGGTGAGAAGGCGAGCAGTTGAGCATGTGATGGATGATGACTTTGGGGACGATGTTTGAGTCCATGTTTCACTTGATGTTTTTGTTTCGTTTATTATAAGATGTATCAAACTATGTTGTTGTTAAGGGTCAAATTGTATGATTTTTATATATATATTTTATATCAATTTCCCCATATTCTTATGATTTGTATAGAAATCGAGCTTCATATTGAAATATTGAGCAAATGGTGTTTTTAATAGTTAAATTGCAAAAGCGTAGCGAATTATGTGCTTAAATTGTGATTTTATGTTATTTTGGAATTATGTTACGCTTTGGTATGTTTTTCCTTAATTGTAGATACTCATTGATGATGGAAAAGATGATTTTAAAGAGATAAATTCGAGTTGGGAAAGAATCAATCAAGATTTATGGAAGAAAAGAAGATTTAAGGAAAGAAATCAAGTTGTTGATCTCGGTGTGAACTATCGTCCAAGTCTGTCGAGAGGTGGGCGGGTCTCTTGAGTGAGCAGGCGTTGAGTTGGCAAAATTAGAACAGAGAGTTTGGACCTTGCATGGACGAGCGTCGACGAAGGCGTCCAGCGGTTGGACGGGCGTCCACCAGAGAAGAGGGCGGGCGTCGAGAACCGACTTTGAGCGGCCGACTTAATCTTCTATTCAAACGGCCGCATCCCCAACCCTAATTCATTACAAAGCAGAGCAGCCATTGTTAGTAATATCATCCGCAGTGAAGCGATTTAAGGATCTAGATCTATAAATTACACGTAATAAAATAACTAGATCTATATCTACAAGGGGGTTGTAGAACATACCTCTTGGATCTCAAAATCCAAGTTGAAGAACCGCAATAGAAAGATTGCAAGAAGATGTGAAGAGCACCACGATCTTCCGTACGTGTGATCCAAGCAATTCCCGGTGGAAGGAATTCTCGACTCGAATCCTTCCGATATGCTACCCGGAAAAATCTCCAAGATTCTCCCCTTAACTCCCCTTGGCCGAAAATTTCTTCCTCCTCTCTAAGAGGTGGAACTCGAAAATATTGTGTGTCTATAAGGCTTGGGAGAACTCTCTTTATATAGGAGAGTAAAACTTAAGCCCCAAGGATTTTATAATTAATACAAAATCAATTATGATAATCCTATTAAATAAAAGATAATCCCAAAATATTCTAGAACAAATCTAGAATAATCTTTATCTTTATTTCTTACCATGAATATTTATCCAATAAATATTTTATGCACATGTCTTATTAATACACAAGAAAACTAATTTCTTGTTGACTAAAATATGCATGGGGGCCGAAAATTTTAATCCTTGTGACCTAGTCACAATTTTCGGCCATGACACACTTTCGGGCCAAGATTATGAAAAATGTATTTTCCATATATTTAATTATTTAGCCTAACTAATTTAATAGTCTACTAAACAATTAATTCACATATCGTTTTAATAAAGTCCAACAAGAACTAAATTAATATTATTAGGATTCGACGTCCGAGAATAGCTATGCTATATTAGGAGGTACGTCGGGGACCATGGACTAATAATCAGCGGCTCCGATAAATCAAATAAATAATTATCTTACGAACAGAATAATTATATTCGATAAATCAATCACAGGAATATGCCACCATAATCCCGTGACTGCACTCCTCCGATTATAAGATTATATTTATCTCCTCACGAGAATAATAATAAGCGTCCATTGATATAATCATTACATATGGATTAATCCTCCATAGACTGTTCATTCTAAATCGGGAAGTTACCGTTAACCCTTTTAGAACCTCTTATCCTTATTTACCATTAACCCCTAGTGATCAATTAATTCATACAACTCACTGGTAGCTAATCAGTGTAATATGAACTCGCGCGATCGATCAGTTTCTAGGATTAACAAATAAGGGAACTGTCTATCTACTTCCATAAATGGAAGGAATGGATTCCGTATCTGTGATAACACAGACTACTCACTCAATCCGGACAGTACAATGCCAAGATGGGGTAATTCAGACCACAGACTCAGTGTAATCCTTAACCGTCAAGTCAAACTTCATACTGATTCAAGCAGTTGATTGTGATCACCTCAGGATTAAGATATATCCATAAATATGATCATCCATTGATTCGATAAGACTTCTCGATTACGGAATTATATCGTGAACTCTAATCAAATCGGTCCAGCCCTATATGATATATCTATCATATATAAATGCCCCATTAGGTTCTCTTAACCGAAAGTCCGGATAAGACAATCACTTTATTATTGTTGCAGGCGCATTAATAGCATGTTAAAGGAGAGACCCGATACTCTCGATTAACTTTACTACGGGCTAATTGTATTTTAAGTACATCTTCACTAACTCAATCCTCCGTGTATATACCATACAATCGAGTTAAGTGATTACATAAACGATATACTTAGGGTTTTCTGTAGTGTAAATACTATTATCACATCGGTGAATATGAGAATAATAAATATGAATAATAATATCATTTCATTTATTAAATAAAACAATTACAAAATTGTCTTTCGGGCATTACACGTAACAATCTCCCACTTGCGAAAGCATGTGATTAATTGTTTTAGAGCACACCCTATTATTTAAAACTACAAACCAAACTACATCTCCCACTTGCTCTAAAGCAATGGAGACCTATCCCGTATTTTAGTACCCACAAAACATATCATAACCATTTCAGATTCCAATGTACACTCCGAGTATGCCGTCGTAGGATAGGTCAGTGACTCAGGGAGCACCTATATCTGAATGTCATGGGTCTTAATGATCAGTCAGGTTGTCGGCTTGAGAAGATCCGTAGAATCGAAACGTCACCGATCCATCAAATCATATGGTACTTTCCCAATATGCTTCTGAACTCAAGTGATTTCGGAAATCCTTATAAGCTACCCCATCATCGTTTGCACAATGATGTGGTATCGGCTTTCCAAATCTAGAATCACTCCGAGATATGAAAAGGAAATCCTGAAGCTAGATCGCCTCTCTAGCTACTACAAAAGCCGCTAATCACCCAACTAGTTAAAGTCGAGTTGGCGTTGCTGGATTCCTCCAGGCAATAGCTTCAACACAAGAGTAAACACTGAGCCCGAGATCGACTTAACAATCAGCCTCAATCTGACTTAAAGTCAAAATCAGTGTATCACACATACCCAAGTTCACACATGAATATGCCCGCATATTATTCCTCGTTCTCTCAAGATACTAAAGGACATACTAAACTTGCTTTGTTAACCGCCGAATCTAAGATTCGATCAAAATTGACGTCCAATAACCTGACCATCTCTTGTCACAAAGAGAATCCATCCCATTTCTCTTTATCCGAAGATTTAGAGAGTCATTCCTGAGGTATAGGGTAGAACTTCCTCGTTGAATGTTGCATTCACAGATGCATCATCTTAACCAATAAGATGGATGGGAAGCCAGTGACTGATTCTAGTGAATTCGACCGAATCAAACTCTTTAGAATGTTGTCCAAATCTCTGTTGCAGAGAATTGTGGCATTGTCAGATTCTGACTTCAGATAACACACCCATGTTGTTGCCAACTGGTGTAGTGTCATCCTATAGAAACACTAATATATATGTATATAATTACTACTTTACTAATATTGATATCCAGTCTACAAAAGACTTATCAATATTCTGGTCAAATCCACATGTTTTAGAAACATGTGACTTCTAATGACCAAGTGGTTTGCTTCTTATCCACAAAGGACATAAGCCTGGACAGTCACCCTGTCATAGGTTCTTAAGGGAAGACCCTTCTGTTCGAATGAATCCAGATTCCGTTTGTTCGGCATGAAAGTCTCAGGGAATCACCCATATTTTCTGCTTTCGAACGAAATCATTCAATACTAAGTGGTAAGAGAGTCCATCGTCTGATTAACTCTCTACTTCTTAGGGAATTACCCTTAGACCACTCAAGCTTTGCTCTGAAAGATAAACTTTCGTATTCATTCTACTCTCTTCCATGTAGATCCAATTACTCCCACTGGGCCTGAGACACTCAGGTGGTTCTACAAAAGTATGAACAGCTCTGGAGTACCAAACTCCATTCACAGGGTTATGGCTTATAAACCAACCTCTATTATCAGAATCCTATACAGCTCACAAAAGAGCCATAGGTCATTAATCAATCACAGCAGACCATAAAGTCCATGAGAACCCATAATGGGTAATGGATAAACCATACTCCCACTATTTTCTTGGTGGATCGAAATTCGATTTAGTTGAAGAGTATTTAATGTCATCACCAACAACCAATGTTGGATGTGGTTTGATCTAATCGATAAGTAACTACCTTGAGTAACCGTATCTCCAAGGTTCAAGGTTTGTTGTTCATAGACTCTATCGTAAAGGATGCAACAACATAAGCTGTCCCTTCCCGATGTCAAGAATCTAATAATGAACCTTTTTCTCAATGCTACAGGATATATAACGATTGGTCAGCGACCGAACGTGTACGCGAAAATTCAGTCAAACCATCAAGCATCATGTGCTAAATGCTTATATTGACGGAATTTGGGTGAACCGAATCCACTCATTATCCGTTAATTCCAAAGCACATTCTAGGTAGACTTCTCAGTTCTACACTTCAATGTAAACCGTTACTTCCAATATCTTTATTGAGTTAAGCAGTGTATTGTGGCACATCTACAACTATGTAAAGGCAATTCAATGGTTTCTTCCTTAGTGAAAGCATTTCACTATGAGGCGAACCGAGCATCATCCCAGGACTATGTGATGGCCCATTTTCGAGTATAGAATACTCTATCTCCGACAAAATCAGAGACACCTTTGAATATTTTGGATAAACTTACCGGAGTGTATGAATAGTTGTCAGACAAGAAGTCACTACTCGGAAGCTCCTACTAGCTTGTATCTTTCATAAGACCCCGAAGGTCGTCATGAACAAGCTATGTTACTTCTTTATAACCATTATCCTTTCCCGATTGTAAGGAAAATTAGTCATTGAACCTTTAAGACAATCTAACCAGACTGGGAGAAAGGAATCACCCTGAGCCAGTCTTCAAGTCTTGTCTTTTAGGGACTATGCACTAACTATGGAATATGAAGAAGCGTTTATCTAAATATAAAACCAATTGCTTTTAAATAGTTCTTAAGATGTGTTTTATATACATATTTCAGCAGTTGTAAGTGGTTTTGACTTTATCAAACAAAAGTCCGAGTCTTGGATTTGTACTACAAATGGTATATTCACTTCCTATACGACAAGCAAATTATCGAATAGAAGGTAAATCCATTCGTTCCAACGAATCTTAAACCGAAAATAAATTTTCCGCGATATCCAAGGATTGAATCCGAGATTCATTTCCTTATATCACTCCCACTGTTCTAGCTAAAATTAACTGACCGTTGTTTACTCTTTTAATCGTTAAATGCTTTCTTTGCCTTGTTCTTCCAAAGAACTTAGCTCAAGAAAATCGCCAAGGATTCATAGGTTGGTGATCCGAAATCACTATCCTTATCCTATGATTTTCAGTTTATTAATTTTCAGGGCACAAGTCTATATCGCGATGTGTGGACGTTCAGATAATGTGGATAACTTCGTAAGTCTTTGGACCCTACGTATGTAGGAACACCACCCCGTAAATCCGAGACCCAACGTACGGACGGACTGCACCGAGCGTGTACAATATCCGGTTTTCCCCCGTGGATATTGGTGTGATCCGCCAATATGTTGCACACAGATACTTTATGGTGAATAGCCACATGATTAGTGCCATTGAATGATGATGTAACAAAGATAATCTACTCTATAAACCAATAATCACGACATGTTGATGAGCATGAAGTGAACCCTAAAGTTTGAGTCAGTCTCACAAAGATAACTTAATAAATTATGAACCTTTCGTTGTAAGATTTAATTATATTTTAGCTTCTTACTCTAGCTAAGTACTTTGTACTTACCTCAATTGCATGTTTTGTTGTATGTTTTTATGGTGAGAAGACGAACAGGTTGAGCATGTGATGGATGATGACTTCGGGGAGGATGATTGAGTCCATGTTTCACTTGATGTTTTCTGTTTCATTTATTATAAGATGTATCAAACTATGTTGTTATTTCAATATCAATAAAAGCATTGTACTTTATTTAAGGCTTTGTAAGATTTATTGTTTTACTCTCGTTTTGGGCATCTTATGTTGTAAGCTACCTTGTTGTTGTTGATGGTATATGGTCCCGCTGGGCCGGGTTGTTCGTAACTGGGCCAGACGCATTATAAATGTTAGCATTACTCAATGTTTGTGTATGTGTGAGGCCTTGTCCGCGTCTTGTGGTCTAGGAAAAAGAGTAGTAGAGGTGAGGGAGCTTACATGAAAATACTTAGGTGACTAGTTAACAATTAATAACAAACGTACGTGTGTAGTTAAAAGACTAAACATCGTAACATTCTTGGTAAGGCATAAGTCTATATCGCGATGTGTTGGCGTTCAGATAAAGTGGATAATTTGTAAGTCTTTAGACCCTACGTACGGAGGAACGCCACCCCATACTTCCGAGACCCTACGCATGTAGGATTTGGACCGAGCGTGTAAACTATCGGGTTTTCCCACGTGGATATTGGTGTGATCCGCCAATATGTTTCACACATATACTTTATGGTGAGTAGCGCCATGCTTAGTGCTTTTCAATGATGATGTAACAAAGATAAGCTATGCTATAAACCAATAATCATGACATGTTGATGAGCATGAAGTGAACCCTAAAGTTTGAGTCGGTCTCACAAAGATAATTTAATAAATTATGAACCTTTCGTTGGAAAATTTAATTATATTTTAGCTTCTTGCTCTTGATAATTACTTTGTAAGTACCAAAATTGCATGTTTTGTTGTATGTTTTTGGGGTGAGAAGACGAACAGTTGAGCATGTGATGGATGATGACTTTGGGGACGATGTTTGAGTCCAAGTTTCACTTGATGTTTTCTCTTTCGTTTATTATAAGATTTATCAAACTATGTTGTTATTTCAATATCAACAGAAGCGTTGTACTTTATTTAAGGCTTTGTAAGATTTGTTGTTTTACTTTCGTTTTGGGCATCGTATGTTGTAAGCAACCTTGTTGTTGTTGCTGATATATAGGCCCACTGGGCTGGGTTGTTTGTAACTGGGACAGGCCCATTATAAATGTTATCATACATCAATGTTTGTGTATGTGCTAGGCCTTGTCCGTGTCTTGTGGTATAGGAAAGAAAGTACTAGTGGTGAGGGAGCTTACTTGAAAATACTTAGGTGGCTAGTTAACAATTAATAACAAACGTACGTGTGTAGTTAAAAGACTAAACATCGTAACATTCTTGGTAAAGCACAAGTCTATTTCGTGATGTGCGGGCGTTCATATAAAGTGGATAACTTCGTAAGTCTTTGGACCCTACGTACGGAGGAACACCACCCCGTAAGTACGAGACCCTACGTACGGAGGGACTGCACCGAGCGTGTACACTATCGAGTTTTCCCCTGTGGATATCGGTGTGATCCGCCAATATGTTGCACACAGATACTTTATGGTGAGTAGCACCATGCGTAGTACCCTTGAATGATGATGTAACAATTATAAGCTACGCTATAAACCAATAATCACGATATGTTGATGAGTATGAAGTGAACCCTAAAGATTGAGTCGGTCTCACTAAGATAACTTAATAAATTATGAACCTTTCGTTGTAAGATTTAATTATATTTGAGCTTCTTACTCTTGGTAAGTTCTTTGTACTTACCTCAATTGCATGTTTTTTCAGTATGTTTTTGGGTGAGAAGACAAACAAAGTTGAGCATGTGATGGATGATGACTTTGGGGACGATGTTTGAGTCCAAGTTTCACTTAATGTTTTCTGTTTCATTTATTATAAGATGTATCAAACTATGTTGTTATTTCAATATCAAGGCAAAAGCCATACTTTCTTTAAGGCTTTGTAAGATTTGTTGTTTTACTTTAGTTTTGGGCATCGTATGTTGTAAACTACATTGTTGTTGTAAATGATATGTAGCCCCCTTTGGGCCGGGTTGTTCGTGAATCGGGCTAGGCCCATTATAAATGTTAGCATTCCTCAATGTTTGTGTATGTGCTAGGCCTTCTCCGTGTCTTGTGGTCTAAGAAAGAGAATAGTAGAGGTGAGGGAGCTTACTTGAAAATACTTAGGTGACTAGTGAACAATTAATAACAAACGTCGTGTGTAGTTAAAAGACTAAACATCGTAACATTCTTGGTAAGGCACAAGTCTATATCGCGATGTGTGGGCGTTCGAGATAAAGTCGATAATTCGTAAGTCTTTGGACCTACATACGGAGGAGGAACGCCACCCCGTACATCCGAGACCCTATGTACGGAGGGACTGCACCGAGCGTGTAAACTATCGGGTTTTCCCACGTGGATATTGGTGTGATCTGCCAATAAGTTGCACACAGATACTTTATGGTGAGTAGCGCCATGCTTAGTGCCTTTCAATGATGATGTAACAAAGATAAGCTATGCTATAAACCAATAATCACGACATGTTGATGAGCATGATGTGAACCCTAAAGTTTGAGTCGGTCTCACAAAGATAACTTAATAAATAATGAACCTTTCGTTGGAAGATTTAATTATATTTTAGTTCTTGCTATTGCTAAGTACTTTGTACTTACCTCAATTGCATGTTTTGTTGTATGTTTTTGGGGTGAGAAGACGAACAGGTTGAGCATGTGATGGATGATGACTTTGGGGACGATGTTTGAGTCCCAGTTTCACTTGATGGCTTTTGTTTCGTTTATTATAAGATGTATCAAACTATGTTGTTATTTCAATATCAAGACAAGCGTTGTACTTTCTTTAAGGCTTTGTAAGATTTTTTGATTTACTTTCGTTTTGGGCATGTATGTTGTAAGCTACCTTGTTGTTGTTGATGATCTATGGGCCCACTGGGCTGGGTTGTTCGTAACTGGGCCAGGCCCATTATAAACGTTAGCATTCCTCAATGTTTGTGCATCTGCTAGACCTTGTCCATGTTTTGTGGTCTAGGAAAGAGAGTAGTAAAGGTGATGTGAGCTTACTTGAAAATACTTAGGTCTCTAGTTTACAATTAATAACAAACATACGTGTGTAGTTAAAAGACTAAACATCGTAACATTCTTGGAAAGGCACAAGTCTATATCGCGATGTGTGGACATTCAGATAATGTGGATAACTTCGTAAGTCTTTGGACCCTACGTATGTAGGAAAACCACCCCGTAAATCCGAGACCCTACGTACGGACGGACTGCACCGAGCGTGTACACTACCGGGTTTTCCCCCGTGGATATTGGTGTGATCCGCCAATATGTTGCACACAGATACTTTATGGTGAATAGCCCCATGAGTAGTGCCCTTGAATGATGATGTAACAAAGATAATCTACTCTATAAACCAATAATCATGACATGCTGATGAGCATGAAGTGAACCATAAAGTTTGAGTCTGCCTCACAAAGATAACTTAATAAAGTATGAACCTTTCGTTGTAAGATTTAATTATATTTTAGCTTCCTACTCTTGCTAAGTACTTTTTACTTACCTCAATTGTATGTTTTGTTGTATGTTTTTGGGGTGAGAAGACGAACAAAGTTGAGCATGTGATGGATGATGACTTCGGGACGATGTTTGAGTCCAAGTTTCACGTGATGTTTTTGTTTCATTTATTATAAGATGTATAAAACTATGTTGTTATTTCAATATCAAGACAAGCATTGTACTTTCTTTAAGAATTTGTAAGATTTGTTGTTTTACTTTCATTTTGGGCATCGTATGTTGTAAGCTACCTTGTTGTTGTTTATGTTATATGGGCCCACTGGGCCGAGTTGTTCGTAACTGGGCAAGAAGCATTATAAATGTTAGCTGTTCGGTAAAAACGAGTTTTACAATTTATAACCGAAACACCCCAAGTATAAGGTTCGTAGTATAGGATGTTAACGGGTCGTCCTAAGGGAGTGGAATGTTTATCGGATCGAAGTGCAATAATTAAATCGATTATGTCACTTAATTATTAACTAAAACTAGATTTAAACTAATTAAACTAGGGTTTATACTAAAAATAAAGCTAATGAACAAGAATCTACGATGAGCAAGAAAACGATGATGAACAGTAACTTCGATGAATAGTAAATTTGCAGAAAATTAACAATCAACTAGAATTTTAAAACAACTAAACTTAACAATCAACGATTGATACAAGTGATTTTTGTTTATCAAGGATTAAAAGGAACAGTAAGGCAACGGGAATCCACCAATCAACCAACCCAACCCCAACTAGATGGCAAGTTAAAGATATAATTTTTAGTAATGATCTATCACGAATTCGATTAAATTTCTCTAAACGAATTCTAGGGTTTTGTTCCCTTTTTCAAGTAAAACAAAACGACATGCAAAACAAGATCACGAGATTATTTCTAATACTCTTTACTCAATTAATTATAAACGATCTCTCGAATTATAATTAATTGCATCAATTAAAAGATCACAACTTGAACAATATTTTCATATAAATTCAAAGCATAAAAGATGGTTTCATCGATCTCGATTCGAATAAAACGTAAACGATAAAAAAAACAAATTCTAATTGATGAAAAACGATAACTGTACTCACTAAAAGTACGGCTAAAAATCTCTCTAGTTGGTGTTGATGTTGATCGGTTTCATCCGTTGTCCCGCCGCGATGTGCTTAGCCAACAACCATGTTGTTAAACATGATCATTGGAATGGAAGAGATCATCTTCTAATTAGGCTCTGAAAATTGCAGCTGCTCTCTTAGAAAAGGCGGCTGGAAATTATGTGTGAATAATGCGTGAATGATGAATTAGGGTTGGAACAAGGGCTGCTTTTATAGAAAAGAGAGGCGGCTGGGAGAATTCCTTTTTAATTAAGGAAATTGCATGCGGCTGAAATAAAATAAATCTTAAGTCGGCTGGAGGTTGGACGGGCGCTGAACGGACGTTTGAAAGGCGTCTGAAGACTCTGAATGTAAATTTGCTCCCTGGACGCTGCATGGATGCTAGTCTATTTCTGGACTCAAACTTCTAAAATTCATATTTTGAGTTGTAGACCTCCAAAAATTATGATCCGAATGTCACAATTAAGCCCTCGGAAAACTCTACAACTTTCATTAAGGACTCTTCTTCAGTAAAAACGCCTTTTGATTATCCCGTCAGACACGAGTATATTTCGCGATTTTCCACTTACCCAAATTGATTACCCACTTGACCACCATTTGAGTTGTAGAAGTCCGATTGACGTAATTCAAAGTGCGTTGGAAAGCTCTTTCACAGATCTACAATTTTCATGAAGAAGTCCTCCCTGAAAAGGCCTCTAAGCTGGGTCAAATCTCCGTTAAAATATATAACGATTTAAGTACTTAGGAAAATTTGCTCCGTTGCACTCGTAAACTTGTGGCATCTTCTTCTAACCCTCTAAACACCTCTTTTAGACCGAAGATATGCATCTACAAGATATCCAAAATATTGCAAAGTGTAACAACATCCAAATAAACATAAAACCAATGATAAAAACACATAAATCAGCCACTTTTGCAATTTATTATCTTTAAACATCATTTGCTCAGTTTATCCTTTTGGCGAGTGATTTTCTATAAAAATCACTAAATTAGTCGTAAAATTAGCATAAAATTAGTCGTAAACAGGTGGATAGTCTAAAATAACATAAGGTGGTTGCTCAATACTGATTTAGAGCTCAATACCTTAAAGTTTGAGTCGGTCTCACAAAGATAAATTAATAAATTATGAACCTTTTGTTGTAAGATTTAATTATATTTTAGCTTCTTACTCTTGCTACGTACTTTGTACTTACCTCAATTGCATGTTTTGTTGTATGTCTTTGGGGTGAGAAGACGAACAGGTTGAGCATGTGATGGATGATGACTTCAGGGACGATGTTTGAGTCCAAGTTTCACTTGATGTTTTATGTTTCGTTTATTATAAGATGTATCAAACTATGTTGTTATTTCAATATCAAGACAAACATTGTACTTTCTTTAAGGCTTTGTAAGATTTGTTGTTTTACTTTTGTTTTGGGCATCGTATGTTGTAATCTACCTTGTTCTTGTTGAAGGTATATGGGCCCACTAGGCCGGGTTGTTCGTAACTGGGCCAGGCACATTATAACTGTTAGCATTCCTCAATGTTTGTGTATGTGCTAGGCCTTGTCCATCTCTTGTGGTCTAGGAAAGAGAGTAGTAGAGGTGAGGGAGGTTACTTGAAAATACTTAGGTGGCTAGTTAACATTTAATAACAAACATACGTGTGTAGTTAAAAGACTAAACTTCGTAACATTCTTGGTAAGGCACAAGCCTATATCGCGATGTGTGGGCGTTCAGATAAAGTGGATAACATCATAGTCTTTGGACCCTACGTATGGAGGAACACCACCCCGTAAGTTCGAGACCCTACGTACTGAGGGACTGCACCGAGCGTGTACACTACCGGGTTTTCCCCCGTGGATATTGGTGTGATCCACCAATATGTTGCACACAGATATTTTATGGTGAGTAGCACCATACGTAGTTCCCTTGGATGATGATGTAACAAAGATAAGCTACACTATAAACCAATAATCACGACATGTTGATGAGCATGAAGTGAACCCTAAAGTTTAAGTCGGGCTCACAAAGATAACTTAATAATTTATGAACCTTTCGTTGTAAGATTTAACTATATTTTAGCTTCTTACTCTTGCTAAGTACTTTGAACTTACCTCAATTTCATGTTTTGTTGTATGTTTTGGGGGTGAGAAGACGAACATGTTGAGCATGTGATGGATGATGACTTTGGGGACGATGTTTGAGTCCAAGTTTCACGTGATGTTTTCTGTTTCATTTATTATAAGATGTATCAAACTATGTTGTTATTTCAATATCTAGACAAGCATTGTACTTTCTTTAAGGCTTTGTAAGATCTGTTTTTTTGCTTTCGTTTTGGGCATCGTATGTTGTAAGCTACCTTGATGTTGTTTAAGGTATATGGGCCCACAGAAGGGTTGTTCAGAATCTTGGGCCATGCCCATTATAAATGTTAGCATTCCTCAATGTTTGTGTATGTGCTAGTTCTTGTCCGTATTTTGTGGTCTTGGAAAGAGAGTAGTAGAGGTGAGTGAGGTTAATTGAAAATACTTAGGTGGCTAGTTAACAATTAATAACAAAAGTACGTGTGTAGTTAAAAGACTAAACATCGTAACATTCTTGGTAAGGAACAAGTCTATATCACGATGTGTGGGCGTTCAGATAATGTGGATAACTTCGTAAGTTTTTGGACCCTACGTACGGTGGTTCCTTCCGTTTGAAGAAAGGAAGGATCCCAAAGAATCGATCCTTCTTTTAGTTGTTGAATCTCTCTTTGAGTGTGATATTCTGAATCCTCATTACTAATGGAATCCAAATGTTCTAAGGTTGTCTGTAATTCTTCGACTCCTCGTGATCTACTTTCTAATAATAACTTTGGAAATCCCATAAAGATTATGACCTGGATCAGATCGATTCTTTTTTGAATCTCTATACGTGCAATTCCCCCTATCGCAGAGGATATTTTCGTATTCTTTTGTACATAATTCACACCACCCCGTACATCCGAGACCCTACGTACGGAGGGACTGCACCGAGCGTGTAAACTATCGGGTTTTACCTCGTGGATATTGGTGTGATCTGCCAATATGTTGCACAAAGACACTTTATGGTGAGTAGTACCATGCGGAGTGCCTTTGAATGATTATGTAACAAAGATAAGCTAAGCTATAAACCAATAATCACAACATGTTGATGAGCATGAAGTGAACCCTAAAGTTTGAGTCGGTCTCACAAAGATAACTTAATAAATTATGAACCTTTCGTTGTAAGATTTAATTATATTTTAGCTTCTTACTCTGGCTAAGTACTTTGTACTTACCTCAATTGGATGTTTTGTTGTATGCTTTTGGGGTGAGAAGACAAACAGGTTGAGCTTGTGATGGATGATGACTTTGGGGACGATGTTTGAGTCCAAGTTTCACGTGATGTTTTTTGTTTCATTTATTATAAGATGTATCAAACTATGTTGTTATTTCAATATCAAGACAAGCATTGTACTTTCTTTAAGGCATTGTAAGATTTGTTGTTTTACTTTCGTTTTGGGCATCATATGTTGTAAGCTACCTTGTTGTTGTTTATGGTATATGGGCCCACTGGGCTGGGTTGATCGTAACTAGGCCATGCCCATTATAAATGTTAGCATTCCACAATTTTTGTGTATGTGCTAGGCCTTGTCCGTATCTTGTGGTCTAGGAAAGAGAGTAGTAGAGGTGAGGGAGGTTACTTGAAAATACTTAGGTGGCTAGTTAACATTTAATAACAAACGTACGTGTGTAGTTAAAAGACTAAACATCGTAACATTCTTGGTAAGGCACAAGTCTATATCGCGATGTGTGGGCATTCAGATAAAGTGGATAACTTCGTAAGTCTTTGGACCCTACGCACGGAGGAACCCCACCCCGTAAGTCCGAGACCCTACGTACGGGACTGCACCGAGCGTGTACACTACCGGATTTTTCCCCGTGGATATTGCTGTGATCAGCCAATATGTGGCACATAGATACTTTATGGTGAGTAGCACCATGCATAGTGCCCTTGAATGATGAAGTAACAAAGATAAGCTACGCTATAAACCAATAATCACGACATGTTCATGCGCAAGAAGTGAACCCTAAAGTTTGAGTCGGTCTCACAAAGCTAACTTAATAAATTATGAATCTTTCGTTGTAAGATTTAATTATATTTTAGCTTCTGACTCTTGCTAAGTACTTTGTACTTACCTCAATTGCATGTTTTGTTGTATGTTTTTGGGGAGAGAAGACGAACAGGTTGAGCATGTGATGGATGATGACTTTGGGGACGATGTTTGAGTCCAAGTTTCACTTGATGTATTCTGTTTCATTTATTATAAGATGTATCAAACTATGTTGTTATTTCAATATCAAGACAAGCGTTGTACTTTCTTTAAGGCTTCGTAAGATTTGTTGTTTTACTTTCGTTTGGCCATCGTAAGTTGTAGGCTACCTTGTTGTTGTTGATTTATATATGGGCCCACTGGTCTGGGTTCTTCGTAACTGGGCCAAGCCCATTATAAATGTTAGCATTTCTCAATGTTTGTGTATGTGCTAGGCCTTGTCCGTGTCTTTTGGTCTAGGAAGTGAGTAGTATTGGTGAGGGAGCTTACTTGAAAATACTTAGGTGGCTAGTAAACAATTAATAACAAACAAACGTGTGTAGTTAAAAGACTAAACATCGTAACATACTTGGTAAGGCACATGTCTATATCGCGATGTGTGGGCATTCAGATACAGTAGATAACTGTTAGGTGTGATGCCCGAAAGACAATTTTTATAATTGTTTTATTTAATAAATGAATTGACGTTATTATTCATATTTATTATTCTCATAATCACCGATGTGACAATATTATTTACACTACAGAAAACCCTAAGTATATCGTTTATGTAATCACTTAACTCAGTGTATGGTATATACACGGGAGGATTGAGTTAGTGAAGATGTACTTAAAATACAATTAGCCCGTAGTGAAGTTAATCGAGAGTATCGGGTCTCTCCCTTAACGTGCTATTAATGCGCCCAGAACACAGTTGGTGTGATTGTCTTATCCGGACTTTCGGTTAAGAGAACCTAATGGGGCATTTATATATGATAGATATATCGTATAGAAATTTGGACCGATTTGATTAGAGTTCACGATATAATTCCGTAATCGAGAAGTCTTATCAAATCAATGGATGATCATATTTATGGATATATCTTAATCCCGAGGTGATCACAATCAACCGCTTGAATCAAGATGAAGTTTGACTTGACGGTTAAGGATTACACCGAGTCGTGGTCCGAATTACCCCATCTTGGCATTGTAATGGATTGAGTGAGTAGTCCGTGTTATCACAGATACGGAATCCATTCCTTCCATTTATGGAAGTAGATAGACGATTCCTTATTTGTCAATCCTAGAAACCGATCGATCCATGGAGTTCATATCACACCGATTGATCACAAGTGAGTTGTATGAATTAATTGATCACTAGGGGTTGATGGTAAATAAGGATAAGAGGTTCTAAAAGGGTTAACGGTAACTTCCCGATTTAGAATGAACAATCTATGGAGGATTAATCCATATGTAATGATTATATCAATGGACGCTTATTATTATTCTCGTGAGGAGATAAATATAATCTCATAATCGGAGGAGTGCGATCACGGGATTATGGTGGCATATTCTCGTGATTGATTTATCGAATATAATTATTCTATAATTATTTATTTGATTTATCGGAGCCATTGATTGATTATTAGTCCATGGTCCCCGACGTGCTTCCTAATATAGCATAGCTATTCTCGGACGTCGAATCCTAATAATATTAATTTAGTTCTTGTTGGACTTTATTAAAACGATATGTGAATTAATTGTTTAGTGGACTATTAAATTAGTTGGGCTAAATAATTAAATACACTTAAAAGACATTTTTCATGATTTACTTCAAATTAGTGTGTTGACAATTTTGACCCAATTGGTCAAATATTGGAAAAAGCGTGTGAACCTTTCTTAATAAAAAAGGTGGCGCTTTTTTTTGACAAATAATTAGGAAGAAATTGGTTTTTTTTGGATAATTATTTAATGTGTGATTTATCTTTTATTTGTTAAATGATAATTCATGAAATATTAGATAATAATATGATTTATCCTAATTTGTTTGGGATAATTATTTTATTTATCTTTTATTTGGAAAAAGGATTAATGTAATAATTATCTCTTAATTATTTAATCCTTGGAGGACAAAGGTTACTCTCCTATATAAAGAGAGTTTCCCAAGCCTTAACACACACATAAATTTCGACTTCACCTCTTAGAGAGGAGAAGGAAAATTTTCGCCAAGGGAGTCAAGGGAAAATCTTGGAGATTTTTCCGGGTAGCATATCGGAAGGGTCGAAGTGAGAATTTCCTTCCACCGGGAGTTGCTTGGATCACACGTGACGGAAGATCGTGGTGCTCTTCACGCTTTCCTTCGTTCATCCTATTGCGGTTCTTCAACTTGGATTTTGAGATCCAAGAGGTATGTTCTACAACCCCCTTGTAGATATAGATCTAGTTATTTTATTACGTGTAGTTTATAGATCTAGATCCATAAATCGTTTCCGCTGCGGATGGTATTACTAACAGTGGTAGCAGAGCCCATGGTGATCTATATTTATACGTATAAAATATTAGATCTAGGAGTGGTAAAACATGTAGATTTTTGTCCCAATTTTTAAATGGGGCGCATGCATGATTATTTTTTATGCTTATGAATGTCGTGGTTGAAGAGATGGATTGGGGTTGACACTGTTTACCCGTTAGATCTATTGTAAACTCATATAAACGATGAAAATTCGTCCATATGAGTATAGGAAATTATGTAATTCTTTTTTTATTGCAATTTTAATTTCCAGAAAATAGATCTGTTTAGTAGCTGTTTAGTTATTTCTTGTTTCCCGTTGATCGAACCGTTGAAACGAAGATCCATCCGGTCAGAATCAAGATTAGAAGATGATGATCAACTCCACAAATTTTGGCGTCGATCAGAGTCCGTTTCGATATCCGTTTGATGCTGCGAAGAGGCTGCTGTAACAGAAAAACGCAGGATTCACAGAAACACTATCTGTGACTTCCTCGATTTTCTGGGAGAGTTTGGACCGTTGAAAATCAAATCCGACCGTTCAGATTGCTCAACTTGGAGTTTTGGACGTACCATAAAAATTTTAGGTCGATCGGGATTCATCTCGATTCCCGATCTGCCTCAGGAAGTCCTTGATGCAGTGCAGTCAAAGTCAGATTCAGCAGCTAGTTTGGCGGTTTACTGGAGAAAATTGGTAAGTCAAAGCACCGATCCAACCGTCCATATTGAAGTTCAAGGAGTGAAGATAAGATCTGGAAGGTTTCGTCCCGATCCGAGTTCGTTTAGTATGCCGATCGTCAAAGAGTTCGAACAGCTGCAGATTTAGTTAGAAAGTAGTAAACCCTAGTTAGGGTTTTGGTTTTTATTTTCTAATAGATTAGATACGGGGGTGCCAACGATCCATCTCGGTGTTTAAATTTTCCGCAATTTATTTTTTATGTGTTTGATCATAAAATAGATATAAAATCGAATTGCCATGACATGCATCATATCATAAATCCACTCCATGCATACATGTAGAATTTTAATTTTGGTAATTAAAATAGGCATGTATACAAACTCGTGTAATTAGTTGAAATTTAATTAATACGTGGTAATTAATTAATTTAGTAACTAATTAAAGATCCGAGGACGGGTTATGAAATCGTTAGCCTTTTCGTGTGTGTTCTCGGTGAACCGCCTTAAAGTCGAAAACGAGATCACGCTTTTTTCAATTAGTAGTGTCTACGAGATTGAATGATGGTAAAAGAACAATAAATCTTGGATAAAAACGGTTCGCCTTTAGGTTGGGTGGTCAATCGAGCCGCTCAAACGACTTAACCCTCCTAGTGTGATGTATGCACGGGGGTCCGGCAAGACTAAGCCAAACCGAGAGCGGAGGGGTGATTCCTTCTAATCTCAATAGGGCTCTCTTGACCCGATTTCGTCCGACTGTCACATATGTTCCAACGAATAGGACGGGTAGGCTTGCCTACGTTACCGACACCATTCGAATCCTTGATTTGATGTGCTTTTATGTTAACATCAAAAGACGTGGTTAGTTAACCTACCACCACTTCCAAAATATTGAGTGGGAGCGGGGGCGACACACCAACCCCACGGCCTCTACTATAGATACAAGTAAGTGAGAGAAGGGTGACGCTCGAGGCGCTTTGATTTCGCCCCCTAAGGATGGTGTTCGCCTATCAACATTCATGGCTTGGTCTCCGAAAGGATAGGATTTTGGTACTCGTCGGGTCACCGACCTATCCTAAGATGGCATACTCGGGGCGTACCTAAGAGATCCGATATAGTAGGTCACACTCATCATGGGTATTTTTGGAAATATCTAGGCTGAAAAAGGAAGGTAGTCAATGAATAAAGGGATGTTCGATTCTCGTGGGATGTCCGATTCTCACAAGTTATTCATTGATGAGATTGTCTCGATTTAACCGTCATCTCTTTGACCTACCCTAAGGCGGCACTGAGATGCGAGGTTAAAACCTTGGAATGGTAGAGTAGACTTAATTTTAGTTTACAATTCCTAAAATAAAATATAGTAGTGTTAAACTTGAAATAATTTATGTCATTTTATTTACAGCATTATCCCTTACTAAATTGCTTAAAAATTCATAATTGACTAGTATTGACTTCGTTAAAAAGTGGAAAGTAACTAGCACGTTGAACTAGTTAATCGATAATGCAATTATTTTTCGAAAGAGATATTTTCTCTTAAGCCTTTTAAAAACCAGAGTGACATATAGGTATGTCACTAGTGTCATTCGTGTCAAACGGAAGACAAACTTAGTTTGACCAAAGGTGATCTCGGACTTTGAAATTCTTCTAGTGAATTTTGAGTATGTAGTAATTACACGAGTAATTTTCTAATTGAAAAATTGGAAAATCATGAAGTGTTACTATTTGGACGATATTTGGAATCGATGAACTAGTGGGAGCTTTATGATTTGTTGTTTTTCTAGAACATTAGAAAAGTGTAACTGACTACACACGTAACCGTTCTAATTGAAAAACCGGAAAGTCATGAAATGTTGCTAATTAGACGATATTTGGAATCGATGAACTAGTGGGAGTTTCTATGATTTGTTGTTTTTCTGGAAACAATAGAACTATGTACGAAAGATTTTCTAATCGAAAAAATCGGAAATTCATAAAAATAAAGCATTGCTCGTTAGACGGTATTTGGAACCGATAAACTAGTGGGAGCTTTAATGTTATGATTTGTTATTTTTCTAGTATATTAGAAAATCCGAGAAGTCCCGACAAGTAACACTCGAAATAGACATCCCACGGTTCAAGAGTAGTGTCTACTCACACGAATCGCTAGTTCAAAATCTGTTTCCATTTACGGAAAGTCAAGAATGGGAGAGTATGTCTAAGAGTGTTAGTCATCTAAAATCGAGTTGATTTTAAGGCTAAACCGAAAATTAATAAAACGAAAATCATAGGATAAGGATAGTGATTTGGATCACCAACCTATGAATCCTTGGCGATTTTCTTGAGCTAAGTTCTTTGGAAGAACAAGGCAGCAGTGCATTTAACGATTAAAAGAGTAAACAACGGGCAGTTAATTTTAGCTAGAATAGTGGGAGTGATATGAGGAAATGAATCTCGGATTCAATCCTTGGATATCGCAGAAGATTTATTTTTCTGTTTAAGATTCGTTGGAACGAATGGATTTACCTTCTATTCGATAATTTGTTTGTCGTATAGAAAGTGAATATACCATTTGTAAATTTAATCCAAGACTCGGACTTTTGTTTGATAAAGTCAAAACCACTTACAACTGCTGAAATATGTATATAAAACACATCTTAAAGAACCATTAAAAGCAATTGGTTTCTATATTTAGATAAACGCTTCTTCATATTCCATAGTTAGTGCATAGTCCCTAAAAGACAAGACTGAAGACTCGCTCAGGGTGATTCCTTTCTCCCAGTCTGGTTATATTGTCTCAAAGGTTCAATGACTAAAGTTTCCTTTCAATCGGGAAAGGATAATGGTTATAAAGAAGTAACATAGCTTATTTATGACGACCTTCGGGGTCTGATGAAAGATACAAGCTAGTAGGAGCTTCCGAGTAGTGACTTCTTGTCTGATAACTATTCAAACACTCCGGTAAGTTTATCCAAAATATTTTGAGGTTTCTCTGTTTTCAATGGAGATAGAGTATTCTATACTGAAATGGGCCATCACATAGTCCTAGGGATCGATGCTCGGCCCGCCTCATAGTGAAATGTTTTCACTAAGTGAGAAACCGTTAAATTGCCTTATATAGTTTTTTTAGACGTGCTACAATACACGCTTAACTCAATAAAGATATTGAAGTGAAATAACGGTTTACATTGAAATGTAAGACCGAGAAGTCTACCTAGAATATGCTTTGGAATTTACGGATAAGGTGTGGATTCGGTTCACCCCACTACGTAAATACAAGCATTTAGCACACGGTGCTGTGAAGGTAGGTCGGAAATTTCGCGAACACGTTCGGTCGCTGACCAATCGTTTCTATATCTTGTAGCATTGAGAAAAAGGTTTGTTATAAGATTCATGAAATCGGGAAGGGACAGTTATATCATTGCGTCCTTTACGATAGAGTCTATGAACAAGAAACCTTAAACCTTGCGAAGACGTTTACTCAAGGTAGTTACTAATCGATTAAAATCGAGACCACATCCAACATCGGTTGTTGGTGATAACACTAAATACTACTAAACTAGATCGTAATTTCGATCCACCCGAATGTAGTGGGAGTATGGTTTATCCATTACCCATTACGGGTTCGGGCGGACTTTGTAGTCCGAGGATCGATTGATGACCTATGGCTCTTTTGTGAGCGTGATAGATTCTCGATAATAGAGGTTGGTTTTAATAGCCATAACCCCCGTGAATGGAGTTCGGTACTCCAATTGTTCATACTCTTGTAGAACCACCCGAGCGCCTTAGGCCCAAAGTGGGAGTAATTGGATCTACATGGAAAAGAGTAGAATGAGTTCGGTATTGCATGATTTCGTTCAAAAGCGTAAAATAGGTGTGATTCCCGAGACTTTCTTGCCAAACAAACGGAGTCCTGGATTCATTCAAAACAGAATGGTATTGACTTATGAACTCATGACAGGATGACTCGCCAAGGCTTATGTCCTTTGTGGATAAAAAGCAAACCTCTCGGTCATTGGAAGTCATATATTTCTACAATATGTGGATTTGACCGAATATTGATAAGTCTTTTGTAGACTGGATATCAATTTTAGTACAATGAGTGAATATATATATTAGTGTTTGTGAAGGATAACACTGCACCAGTTGGAATCAACATGGGTGTGTTATCTGAAGTCAGAATCTGACAATGCCACAATTCTCTGCAATAGAGATTTGGACAACATTCTTAAGAGTTTGACTCGGTCGAATTCATTAGAATCGATCCTTTGGTTTCCCATCCATCTTATTGGTTAAGATGATGCATCTGTGTATGCAACATTCAACGAGGAAGTTCTACCCTATGCCTCAGGAATGACTCTCTAAATCTTCGGATCAAGAGAAATGGGATAGATTCTCTTTCTAGTAAGAGATGGTCAGGTTATTGAACGTCAACTTTGATCGAATCTTAGATTCGGCGGTTAACAAAGCAAGTTTAGTATGTCCTTTAGTGTCTTGAAGAGAACGAGGAACAATATGCGGACATATTCATGTGTGAACTTGGATATGTGTGATACACTGATTTTGACTTTAAGTCAGATTGAGGATGATCGTTAAATCGATCTCGGGCTCAGTGTTTACTCAGTACCACATGATTTGATGGACCGGTAACGTTTCGATTCTACGGATCGTCTCGAGCCGATTAACCGACTAATCATTAAGACCCATGACATTTAGATGTAGGTACTCGCCGAGTCACTGACCTATCCTACGACGGCATACTCGGAGTGTACTTTGGAATCTGAAATGGTTATGATATGCTTAATGGGTACTAGAATACGGGATGAGTCTCCATTGCTTTAGAGCAAGTGGGAGATGTAGTTTGTTGTAGTTTAAATAATAGGGTGTGCTCTAAAACAATTAATCACATGCTTTCGTGCAAGTGGGAGATTGTTAGGTGTGATGCCCGAAAGACAATTTTTATAATTGTTTTATTTAATAAATGAATTGACGTTATTATTCATATTTATTATTCTCATAATCACCGATGTGACAATAGTATTTACACTACATAAAACCCTAAGTATATCGTTTATGTAATCACTTAACTCAGTGTATGGTATATACACGGGAGGATTGAGTTAGTGAAGATGTACTTAAAATACAATTAGCCCGTAGTGAAGTTAATCGAGAGTATCGGGTCTCTCCTTAACGTGCTATTAATGCGCCTGAACACGGTTGGTGTGATTGTCTTATCCGGACTTTCGGTTAAGAGAACCTAATGGGGCATTTATATATGATAGATATATCGTATAGAAATTTGGACCGATTTGATTAGAGTTCACGATATAATTCCGTAATCGAGAAGTCTTATCAAATCAATGGATGATCATATTTATGGATATATCTTAACTCGAGGTGATCACGATCAACCGCTTGAATCGATATGAAGTTTGACTTGACGGTTAAGGATTACACCGAGAGTCGTGGTCCGAATTACCCCATCTTGGCATTGTCTAATGGATTGAGTGAGTAGTCTGTGTTATCACAGATACGGAATCCATTCCTTCCATTTATGGAAGTAGATAGACAGTTCCCTTATTTGTCAATCCTAGAAACTGATCGATCCATGGAGTTCATATCACACTGATTGATCACCAGTGAGTTGTATGAATTAATTGATCACTAGGGGGTTGATGGTAAATAAGGATAAGAGGTTCTAAAAAGGGTTAACGGTAACTTCCCGATTTAGAATGAACAGTCTATGGAGGATTAATCCATATGTAATGATTATATCAATGGACGCTTATTATTATTCTCGTGAGGAGATAAATATAATCTCATAATCGGAGGAGTGCAGTCACGGGATTATGGTGGCATATTCCTGTGATTGATTTATCGAATATAATTATTCTATAATTATTTATTTGATTTATCGGAGCCGCTGATTATTAGTCCATGGTCCCCGACGTGCCTCCTAATATAGCATAGCTATTCTCGGACGTCGAATCCTAATAATATTAATTTAGTTCTTGTTGGACTTTATTAAAACGATATGTGAATTAATTGTTTAGTGGACTATTAAATTAGTTGGGCTAAATAATTAAATACACGGAAAAGACATTTTTCGTGGACTTGGCCCAAATTAGTGTGTTGACAATTTTGACCCAATTGGTCAAATATTGGAAAAAGCGTGTGAACCTTTCTTAATAAAAAGGTGGCGCCTTTTTTTTTGACAAATAATTAGGAAGAAATTGGTTTTTCTTGGATAATTATTTAATGTGTGATTTATCTTTTATTTGTTAAATGATAATTCATGAAATATTAGATAATAATATGATTTATCCTAATTTGTTTGGGATAATTATTTTATTTATCTTTTATTTGGAAAAAGGATTAATGTAATAATTATCTCTTAATTATTTAATCTTTGGAGGACAAGGGTTACTCTCCTATATAAAGAGAGTTCTCCCAAGCCTTAACACACACATAAATTTCGACTTCACCTCTTAGAGAGGAGAAGGAAAATTTCGGCCAAGGGGAGTCAAGGGGAAAATCTTGGAGATTTTTCCGGGTAGCATATCGGAAGGGTTCGAGTCGAGAATTTCCTTCCACCGGGAGTTGCTTGGATCACACGTACGGAAGATCGTGGTGCTCTTCACGCTTTCCTTCGTTCATCCTATTGCGGTTCTTCAACTTGGATTTTGAGATCCAAGAGGTATGTTCTACAACCCCCTTGTAGATATAGATCTAGTTATTTTATTACGTGTAGTTTATAGATCTAGATCCATAAATCGTTTCCGCTGCGGATGGTATTACTAACAATAACTTCGTAAGTCTTTGGACCCTACGTACGGAGGAAAACCACCCCGTAATTCTGAGACCCGACATACGGAGGGACTGCACCGAGCGTGTACACTATCGGGTTTTCCCCTGTGGATATTGGTGTGATCCGCCAATATGTTGCACAAAGATACTTTATGGTGAGTAGCACAATGCGTAGTGCCCTTGAATGTTGATGTAACAAAGATTTGCTACGCTATAAACCAATAATCACGACATGTTAATGAGCCTGAAGTGAACCCTAAAGTTTGAGTCGGTCTCACAAAGATAACTTAATAAATTATGAACTTTTCGTTGTAAGATTTAATTATATTTTAGCTTCTTACTCTTGCTAAGTATTTTGTACTTACCTCAATTGCATGTTTTGTTCTATGTTTTTGGGGTGAGAAGACGAACAGGTCGAGCTTGTGATGGATGATGACTTTGGGGACGATGTTTGAGTCCAAGTTTCACTTGATGTTTTCTGTTTCATTTATTATAAGATGTATCAAACTATGTTGTTATTTCAATATCTAGACAAGCATTGTACTTTATTCATGGCTTTGTAAGATTTGTTGTTTCACTTTCATTTTGGGCATCGTATGTTGTAAGCTACCGTTTTTTTGTTGTTCATATATGGGCCCACTGGACCGGGTTGTTCATAACAGGGCTTGGCCCATTATCAATGTTAGCATTCCTCAATGTTTGTGTATGTGCTAGGCCATGTCCGTGTCTTGTGGACTTGGAAAGAGAGTAGTAGAGGTGAGGGAGCTTACTAGAAAATACTTAGGTGGCTAGTTAACAATTAATAACAAACGTACGTGTGTAGTTAAAAGACTAAACATCGTAACATTCTTGGTAAGGCACAAGTCTATATCACGATGTGTGGGCGTTTAGATAAAGTGGATAACTTCGTAGAAGTCTTTGGACCATACACACGGAGGAACACCACCCCGTAAGTTTGAGACCCTACGTACGGAGGGACTGCACCGAGCGTGTACACTATCGGGTTTTCCCCCGTGGATATTGGTGTGATCTGCCAATATGTTGCACACAGATACTTTATGGTGAGTAGCCCCATGCGTAGTGCCCTTGAATGATGATGTAACAAAGATAAGCTATGCAATAAACCAATAATCACGACATGTTGATGAGCCTGAAGTGAACCTTAAAGTTTGAGTCGGTCTCACAAAGATAAATTAATAAATTATGAACCTTTTATTGTAAGATTTAATTATATTTTTGCTTCTTACTGTTGCTAAGTACTTTGTACTTACCTCAATTGCATGTTTTGTTGTATGTTTTTGGGGTGAGAAGACGAACAGGTTGAGCAGGTGATGGATGATGACTTTGGGGACGATGTTTGAGTCCAAGTTTCACTTGATGTTTTCTATTTCATTTATTATAAGATGTATCAAACTATGTTTTTATTTCAATATCTAGACAAGCGTTGTACTTTCTTTAAGGCTTTGTAAGATTTGTTGTTTTACTTTCGTTTTGGGCATCGTATGTTGTAAGCTACCTTGTTGTTGTTGATGAAATATGGGCCCACTGGGCCGGGTCGTTTCAGAATTCAGGCCAGCCCATAATAAATGTTAGCATTCCTCAATGTTTGTGTATGTTCTAGGCCTTGTACATATCTTGTGGTCTAGAAAGAGAGTAGAGGTGAGGGAGCTTACTTGAAAATACTTATGTGGCTAGTTAACAATTAATAACAAACGTACGTGTGTAGTTAAAAGACTAAACATCGTATCATTCTTGGTAAGGGACAAGTCTATATCGCGATGTGTGGGCGTTTAGATAATGTGGATAACTTCGTATGTTTCTTTGGACGCTACGTACGGAGGAACACCACCCTGTAAGTCTGAGACCCTACGTATGGAGGGACTGCACCGAGCGTGTACACTATCGGGTTTTCCCCCGTGGATATTGGTGTGTGATGAGAATAAATTATATGATACATTTTATGACATTTTATCACCATTGCTCATACATTTTGAGCATTATTATATCAATTCAAGTCATAATTACTAAGTTTTGTCCAAATGTATAACTAGTAATTATTATGTAAAATATCGTGTTTTTATAAGTTTTGTACCAGTTTATATATATTAGTAAAAATAAATATCCACAGTATTAAATACTGTACTTTTTAACTTTTATTGTCAGATTTACTCGCGGTTCGTTTCTTTGTGTTCAGGTAAGAAAGTTGTGATTTACTGCGGAGACAGAACTGGAGACTGAATGACGAGACGAGAGTTTTGCCTGACTGAAGAAAGCCTCATTCGAATCGGCCAAAAACTTGGTGCCCAAGGCCATCAAAAATACTTGAACCCCAAGTGTTTCCTTGCCTATAAATACCCCCCCTTGCTACCATATTTCACTTGCCCCTTTCTTGGCCACTCTTCTTGGCCATTCTCCCTTTCCTCTCCTCTTCTTCTCCATGTCTTCTTGATTTGTATGCATGTGCATATATATATATATATATATATATATATATATATATATATATATATATATATGTCTATGTATAACATATATGCATGTATATACAAGCTTCAACCTTCTTCTCTCTTTTTATTTTGGGCCCATATATAAATATATGTCTATATATATATATATATATATATGTTATCTTATATAGGCATTAAGCCATAAATAAAAGTAGTACTGTTGTAATGCTCGAAATGGATTACCGAGGAAGTTGTATTGAAGAAGTTGCTATTTTCAGAGGATACGACTTAGATTTGCAATAAACGGGTAATTTTATCAAGTATTTTGTTTGTTGTTTCTATATATATATATATATATATATATATATATATATATATATATATATATACTATAACTATGTTAGGCTAAAAACTATATCTAGCCAAGATATGAATCTGAATTAGTTGATCTTTTTAGAGAAATGGATGATGACTATGTTAGAAAATGATTAAAATCGATTATAATGAATCTCTTTCTATTTGAACTTAATGGCATGTTCGTATTGACGTAATTAATCAATATAAACGGAAGCATAACCTAATGATGAACTGACCAGAGATGTTAGGATACGAGATCACGGATAGAAAGACCGGAGGGTAAAAATGGTCGTCTGACAAACGGAATCCTATTTCCTACCCGGGGGCAGATTATTTGGACTCAAGATCTTATCACGTTGAAATCACCTGTTTAATTGAGCAATTTTAAATATTGGCCGTATGACAAAACGGAGTAACCGAATTTGAGATGACATTGGACAGAGGACTAGACATATGACAATTTCAAACGCTCGTGTGAGGAGGAATTGTTGAGCTTAGGAGTACACCGTTTCATTTATAATCAATTGGACCTTGAAAAAAGGAAGATCTGTCTCATTCAATTTCACTAAAAAGAGATCATAATTCAGTAACATATTCTTGGCTAGTCTTTATAAAAATATATATATTATTATATATTATCTATCTATATCTATATCTATATATAATTATATATATATATATATGTATATGTATTTATATATATTAATTATATATCTAAATATTATATTACTCGTTTTACTAACAATCTAACTAATCTAACGATCTAACTGGTTAAAAGGTAAAAACTGCGACTTAGATCGAGTTAATAACAGCTTCTTGGTGTTTAACCACACTTTGAATTACCAAGTGTTTCCCTGAGAATATGATACTCTGACTCACCATACTAGCACTACAATTTGACCCGGTACACTGCCGGTAAGGATCGTAACACCCTAGAAAAGGTCCGTCAGCGTTCTGGCGCCGTTGCCGGGGAAAACGACGCTAATTCATTGTGTCTATGGTTACTACTTGTATTAGCTCAAAATTCTCGATGATAAGTCAACACTCTTCTTATCACATTTCTTTTTTATTTTTCGTTGGTACCTACCCTTTTGGTAAGTTACCAATTTTTACTTCTATCTTTTTCCTGTTATTTTCTATTTTCGATAGTTGATGACTAGAGGTGGTAAGGCCCCACTCACTCCTTATAGGCCTGATATAAACACGTACGAAAGGCAGTTAATAGCAGAGAGTAAACGAGGTCATATCCGTCAGGGAAATCCTGACCAAGGATCATCTTCAAATCGAAATACGGAAATGGCTGAAGTCAATGATGAAACACCGGAACAAGGGCTAGATCATGCCCAAGGGAATCTTAATAATCAGAATCAGAATAATAGAAATGATCAGAATCAGAACCAGATTAATCGTAATAATCCTAACCTACCAAACCCGAGACCTATCTGTGATCAGACCGTAAGAAGAAACCAGACTAATAATCCAATTCGTTTACCAAATGAAGGAGCAAATAATTTTGAAATAAAATCTCATCTTTTTGGTTTAATTGACACAAGAGCCCAATTTCTATGAGAAGATGATGAGGATCCACATCATCATCTCTATCTTTTCGAAGAATTGTGTAATACAGCCAAAAGTCAAGGTGCTCATCGTGAATTAACGAGGATGTCTATGTATCCTTTTTCTTTAAAAGGAAGAGCACGAGATTGGTTTATGCCACTTCCACATCATTCATTGACTAGTTGGGAGGATATTCAAACCGAGTTTTTAAAGCAATATTTTACTCCTAGTAGAAATTTGGAATTAAAAGTCGAAATGGCTAATTTTAAACAAGGATCTGAAGAAACGTTTGGGAATGCTTGAGAAAGATTTAAAAAGCTATTACGAGCTTGTCCCGATCATGGTTATTCCTTAGATATGCAAATTCAACTTTTCTCGTCAGTAAATTAAGAAAAGATTCACGTGCAGATGTAGATCATGCATGTCGTGGTTCGTTAATGATGAGTGGAGCTCAAATAGTTTACGATGCTATTGAAAAGATCTCCAAAAATAATAGAATGTGGGAAACCGGTTCTAGCACCAGAAAAGTAGCATCTGCAGGACAATGTACATCGAATACGGAAGTCCTAACACACTTGGAGAATTTGAGTAGGAAATTTGACGGCTTATTAGCCAAGAAAATGTAAACTCGTAAAATATAACGAATGAATACTCGAATCATGATAATGTGTCATTAGGGATGGAATAACCGAAGGATATTCAAGGGAAGAGGTGAGTTTTTTACAACAGCATAGGAATTTGAAAAATGCATATTCAAACTCTTTTAATGCTATTAGAAGAGATCACCCTACTTTTCGTTAGTCTGAAACCCCTAGTAAGCAAGGACAACCACCATATCCAGTTCAATATAATAATCCATATACTAATCAAGTTTATCAAGGAGATACCTCAAATCAGAACCTACAATCATTACCTAGACCATATCCACAATACACCACTCAAAGCATACCAGTCACCCAAAGTTCAACTCAGACTGCAGTAGGAGTTGATAAATGGGAGAAATTAATGGAGAATATGATGGGTTTGATGTCTACTCAAGCTCAAAATATAGAAACTATGATAACTTCTAAAGGTACAGTCACTAAGGATATGAGTACGTTGAAAACATCCATGAGTGGACATGATACCAGAATGAGAATTATAGAAGCATCAGTAAGAAATATGGAATATCATTTGAGTAGAGAAGGAGAACCTAAAAACAGTAGACCTCCAGGAGGATTACCAAGTAATACTGAAAGAAACCCGAGAGAGGTAAAAGCAGTTATTACCAGAAGTGGAAGGATCTGTGGAAGTAATGGATTAGAAAACTTCGGAAATAATGAAGTAGAGGATGATTTAGATGGTAAATATGAGAAAAATATGGACTCTAAAAATGAAACTGAATTCACTAAAGAGGAAGAGGACATTATTGAAGATTTCCTAAGACAAAACAGATATATTGAACCTGAAAGGGAGGATGAGAAATGGGTCAAGGTTCGTAGAATATTGAAAAATCCAAGACTGAATGATCTAAGGACCTTGTCCAATGAGCAGGTTAAAAAGTAATCAAGTTTGAAAGGGCCAATTCAAACCGAACCTTATCCGGCTCAAACCAATTTCACCTCGGTTCAACTGGTCGGGCAACACAAAATCCAAAGGCATATTTTAAAGAAAAGGTATGAATGCACAAACATTCAAGGAATTTTCACCATCTTCGTCTAACGACAAGGGTAAAGGAGGTATACATTCTAACTCTACTTTAATTGATCTCGAATTACTTCCCTATTCTAAAAAAAAGAAAATCAAAAGATGAAGTTGGATAAGAAATATGCACTTTTTCTTGACACTTTTCGGCACTTAACTATTAATATCCCTTTCATCGATGTTTGTAATGGAGAGCTTAGTTTGGGAGTGAATAATGAGCGTGTTGTCTTCAACATTTACATTCCATTGAAATATCCATGCTCTACACTAGAATCTTGTTCTTGTGTGGACACTTTGTGTTCCCTTGTTATGGATCGTACTAACACGCGGGTAGTTGAAGAAGATGACTCCAGCAATAATGTGAAAGCTCGCAAACCGAAAGCTCGAAAATTAAAGGAAAATCTCAAGAATCGTTTGGATTGGTGGAAGTTGTCTGCTCTATGTTGGAGACCGGTATTAAAGAAGAATGCGGTGCGTGAGGATGACCCACCACCAGTGCATTAGAAAACCGAAGCAAGAGAAAGTCTAGCTACAGACTATAAATTTAGTAAATCACGGGTACTATCCTTCCTATTTACTCCTTTAGCATTTATTTCTAGCTGGTTCGTGTGCTTAATTGCTACATGCTTTGGTGAGTAAATGTTAGAAGTATCTCATTTATCTTAGTATATTATATATTAATCATCATCATCTGTCGAGCAAACGACGTTAACCAAAAGCGCTACCGGGAGGCAGCCCGTAAAAATATTAAATATCATGTTTTAATTTTAATTAGCTTAGTCTTTTACCAGTGAGACATTAAAGAACTGGATGCCTTTTTTAGACATGATAGATGTTTTCCTGTTACTTATCAATTTAGGTCTTGATAAAGATGTTACACAATGCAAGATGCACACAAAGCACAACCAAGTCTCAGGATGAATGTTTGAATATCATTAAAAAGGGAACGATTAGGTGGTTATCCGAAAATCCCGATGGAAATCAAAGAGAAAATTCAAATGCATCATTTCTTGGACATAGGTTGTTAGAACGATTTGAAAGAACCCTTGAGGATCTGGGGATAAAAGACTCTGAGTCAACATAATTGTTGAACATTTAGTTTTATTTAAGTACTTGTTTGAATTATAATTTTGCTAAGATGATTTTATTAGGACTTGTTGAATGAAATTTATATATGTGTTTTATGTAATTTTTGAGTGGCTTGAACTAAAACTTTGTCACACATTTTATATTATGATCTAATCTGTTTTAAATTGCACATAATGTGTGACATGTCTTTCTTATTATGTATTAATTCAAATACTATGTAATGTTGTGTGTTTTAAATCAATAAAAGTTTATGTGGTCTGTTTATCTACCCTTTTGTCACTACACTGTTACACTCCACACACTTTTATTTCATTTGCACACACAACGGTCATAACTTTGACCCGCCCACCCTCCCTGCACACTCTAATTACATAATCCTATCTTTGTCCATTAACTATCATCCTATTTTCCATTTTATTTCCTAACTACTCATTTTACACTCATTCCACATTGAGGACAATGCAGATTCATAAGTGGGGAGTGGAGTCGTAGTTAGTCAATTGTAACGCCCCGTTCCCGGACACCGAGTCCTTATCCGGAAAGAGCGCTCGGCACATATATTATCAAATAAAAACTCAATAATACATGCAAGCCTTACGTCATACATCAGAATCAAACGACGCGGAAGATAAAACAACTCAACAACTCGAGAAACCAAACGATCGCAACATACGGTAATCAATGCTGTGAAAAACTAAAATCCATTCAAAGAACTAATCATCCAAAATTAAATCCAAAAGGTCTCAAAGGTAACTAATCCAAAAGGAAGAACAACATTATTCAAAACTTGAAACAACTGTTTTAAAAGAAACAAACTAAAAGATCTAAGTCTTCGAACTCCAACTCAAACATCATCGTCATCAAAGAACTCATCAGCGGTAACCACCTGTTCATCTTCTTGGTGAAAGGGGAAGACAAAGACAACGTAACGGGTAAGTACAAAAGTACTTAGTAATGTGTGAAGATCGTATAACCATGATCTCATAAAGAAATAAAAGCAACGTCGTCTTTTATTAAATCATTTCCTTTATTAATCCTAGCTAACTATCATATTATGTTCATAGCATAACATGAGGTTCCAAAGGTATCTAGCTTAGCTCAAGTTTGTTACATCATGAATAACAAGGGCACTACGCCTAGTAATAGGATGTACTAGGACAACTGGGTGCAACCTACTTAGAGACTCGCTCTAGTAGCCCGGGAATATCTTGAGTCCCGATGGTGTGATGACCGGCAGAATGTACCAAACGCTTTGTCTGGCCCATCGATTGACCGGCGTGGGTACAATCTACTTTGTCTGGTCAGAGGACACATCGCGATATTGTACTATGTCTTACCAAGCATTGCATGATGTTTAAGATTTTAATCTAACACAGACGTTTAATTAAATATTTAACTAGCCACCTAAGTGTTTTTTCAGATAAGCTCCCTCACATCTCCTATTCTCATACTTAGACCACTAGACACGGACAAGGCCTTGCAATTACACAGACATCGATAAACCCTAGCTTATCGAAGCACAAGGAAAATCCGAAGCTTCCAGTGGTCCCACACTTCATCTTTTTAGGGAATCCATGTGGTGCCGGAACTAAACGCACCAGAAGCTAGTTCAGAGCTTTGTCACGTAAGGTTATGCAATAAAGACAAAATCATAAAGCCTGAACCCAAGCTGACATTACAAAACGATAAAGCGAAAGCCCTGTGGCAAACGCCCGTTTGGCCTTGGACGCCCGTCCAAAAAGGCTGGACGCCCGTCCACCCAGACGCTGTTACATCCTGAATCAAAATTTCACTCTGAACGCCCGTCCAATAGAACTGGACGCTCGTTCGACTTGCAGAGGAACCGGACGCCCGTCCACCTAGGATTTTTCCCAGAATTTCTGCAACACAGCCCCTGCGATTTCCATCGCATATGCACCCCAAACTCGATTTTTAACAACTAAAACAAAGAGAAAACCATACAAAATTTGCCTACAACCTTACAAGAACTTAGCCATACGATAAGAAAACCATGTTACCTTGATTATTGCGAGCTACCACAATCCAACGCTTCAACCATCCAAAATATTAAACCTTTAACACCGAACCTATAACGATTAACACCAAAAGCTAATCACTACGATGCTGATAAAAGCAGAAACGCAGGTAAAAGATGATCAACCCTAAAACGAAAACGATGATAAAAACTTACGATAACGGTTCTAAGGATTGTTGGTATCCAAACGATCCTCTTGTAGCGGTGATCCTTTTTCTCTTGATGAATCTGTTCAAACGAACGACGGATTAACCTCAAGATTCAAAAGCTTCTTCCCCTTTTTTTTGCAACTCGCGCCTCCCCTCTCAATATCGCCTCTCCTATTTTTTTTTGACAATAGTAATTAGGTTAAATTTAGGATTATTTCCTTTTTATACATCCCAAATTTTCCTAATTATTATATAATTCCTTAATCATCCCTTTTTCTTTTATAAAACCTTTGAAAACAAAAGAACATAATATTCCGATTTATTAAAAGACCGAATTGCCCTTTATTCGAAAATCGGGATATTACATTCCTCCCCTTAAGAGGAGTTTCGTCCTCGAAACTAAAACATACTGGAAGATGAGGGAACTCGGGATGTTAAACATATCGCTTCCACTTCCCAAGTGGCTTCCGTCGGTGCATGGTTGCTCCATTTGTACTAACACTAACGGAATCATTCGCCTCTTGATCATTCTTTCCTTCTCATCCGAATCTTGATCGGCTTTTCCACGTATGATAGGTTGTCTTGTAACACCTCTTGCCACGAACTCTGCGATCCCTAACTTCATACCAGGCCTCCAAGATCTTCCTTGAGATCTCTATACATCTTAGTGGCTCCTGGATGAACCGCAAAAGCAATCTTGTGAGCTTCATCCTTGACCTTTTCTCTTAGACCGTCCACATCGGGCACACACAAACGGTCTCCATACCAAAGATGACCACTCTTGTCCAACTGATAACCCACTGTAGGCTTTTCTCGAGCCACTCTTTTCAAATTAACCAACACTGGGTCCTTATCTTGCTTAAACCGAATCTCATCTAGCAGATCTGACCTCGCCATCAATGGCGCCATAAACTGGTCTTCATCCTTCTGCTCAACCACTTCAATCTGCATCCTATCCAACTGATCCACAACTTCTTGTAAGGTAGTGATAGCATTAACCGCTCTCCGGCTAAGTGCATCAGCTACGACATTCGCCTTACCCGGGTGGTATTGAATGTCCAAGTCGTAGTCCTTCACGAACTCTAACCATCTTCTTTGTCTCATGTGTTCATTCTCCGAGTAAAGAAGAACTTAAGACTCTTATGATCCGTGAAGATCCTTGTCTTGACACCATACAAATAGTGTCTCCAAAGCTTCAGAGCAAACACCATCGCCGCCAACTCTAGGTCGTGTGTAGGGTAATTCTTCTCATGCACCTTTAGTTGCCTAGATGCATAAGCAATCACCTTTCTCGATCGCATTAATACACAACCCAAACCTTGACCCGATGCATCCAGTATACACGTCGTAGTTACCAAAACTTTCGTAAAGCCAACACGGAGTGTGGTCAACTTTTCTTTCAAAGTCCGAAAAGCTTCCTCACATTCGTCGGTCCACTCATACTTGACGTTCTTCCGAGTAAGTCTCGTAAGAGGTGTAGCTATCTTGGAGAAATCCTTTACAAACTTCGGTAATACCTGCTAGACCCAAGAAACTTCTTATCTCTCACATCGATGTCGGTCCAGGCCACTTAGAAAAACTTTCTTCTATCTTCTTTGGATCCACTTTAATGCCTTCTCCAGAAACTATATGTCCAAGAAAACTGACTTGATCCAACCAAAACTCGCACTTGGAAAACTTGACATACAGCTTGTTCTCTTTTAAGGTTTGTAGTACTACCCTTAGATGTTCCTCATGCTCTTTCTCATCTCTGGAATATACCAAGATATCGTCGATGAAGACAATCACAAACTTATCAAGATAAGGCATGAAAACTCTTTTCATTAAGTCCATAAACTTCGATGGAGCATTAATGAGTCCGAACGGCATAACCAGGAACTCGTAATGTCCATATCTCGTACTGATGGCCGTCGTAGGTATATCTGACACTTTGATCTTCAACTGATGATAACCCGACCTAAGATCAATCTTCGAGAACACCTTCTTACCTTGCAACTGACTGAACAGATCGTCAATCCTCGGTAAGGGATACTTATTCTTGACCATCAGTTTATTCAACTCTCTGTAGTCGATGCACAAACGCATACTCCCATCTTTCTTCTTCAAAAACAAGACCGGTGCTCCCCATGGTGATGTACTCGGTTGTATGATGTTTTTCTCTAACATCTCCTTAAGCTGAATCTTCAACTCTTTCAACTCAGCTGGTGCCATCCTGTACGGTGCTCTGGCTACTGGTGAAGCTCCTGCAATCAACTCGATCTCAAACTCTATGGCCCTATCAGGCATATGTCCTGGCAAATCTTCTGGGAAGACTTCAGGAAATTCTTTAACCACATGAGTCTCTCCTAGCTCGGGCTTACTCTTTTCCTTATCTAGCGCATACACCACAAAACCTTGGCAACCCTGCCTCAAGGCTTTTAAAGCTTTAACTGCTGAGATGATCGGATGCTGTTTCTTGCTAGGCTTGTATACGGTACCCTGAAAAGTCTTAGCTGATTTTCCTGGAACTTTAAAGATTACTCTCTTGCCTTTGCAATCCAAATAGACATGGTTCTTAGACAACTAGTCCATACCTAGGATAACATCGAAGTATGAGAAATCCAACACCGTCAAAACATGCTGGCACTTGTAAGTCCCAACTCTAATGTCAACTGGGGGTGTGACTTGAACACATCTAGTGACTCGGCCCAAAGGGGTGGATATACTCAAAGGTCTCTCCAACTCCTTAAGCGGTAGGTTCAACTTCTTGACTATCTTTGAAGAAACAAAAGTTCCTGAAGATCCGGTATCAAACAGAGCTGAGACTGCTAGATTATCTATGATTATGGTACCTAAAAGTGAATCAATTTACGTATAAATATGTAATATCATATGCGCGCTATATCATATTAAATATTTATAAGAAACACAAACACTGAAAAAGTACCTGTCACCACAAGGTCATCTAGCTCCTCTGGATCCGCATGTGCTGAAAAGATACGAACCGGTCTGCTACCCGTGGGACGACTACCCTGCTGGTTACCTTGTCCTCCTGCCTGATTACCCTGTGATAGCTTCTTAGGACACGCCCTCGAGTAGTGTCCCGCTTCCCCGCAGTGGAAACAGTTCAAGCTACCAGCCATGCAATCTCCTGTATGTGCCTTGTTACACTTGACACAAACCGGCGGTGTCCCACTTGTCGAACTCTTTGCTGCCGAACTCCCTGCTTTCTTAACATTCTGCTGCGGCGCACCCCTATTAACTCCTTGAAAACTCGAGAAGGATCTCTTATCACCAACCACAACCGTCTGCCTGTTGGCAAACCTCTCCGCTATTAAAGCTCTATCCATGGCGCTTGCCATACTCGTCGGTCTATCTCCAAGCATACCTTTTGCCACATCATGTGACAACCCTTCCATAAACTTGTTTATCTTCTTTTCCTCACTTTTCATAATCTCGGGATAGAACCTGCCCAACTCATGAAACTTCTACGAGTACTGTGTCACTGTAGAAAACCTTCCCTGTTTTAAAATCAGGAACTCATTAGCCTTCGCATTCTGTGCCGTCCTAGGGAAGTACTCCTCATAGAACAACTCCTTGAATACTGCCCAATCCGTGATCCAAGGATTAGCTTGCTCATAAGAATCCATCCAACTCTCTGCATTACCCGCCAACAAGGATATTGCCAACTGAGCCCATTCAGATTCTGGGGCTCTCATGTTCCTGCATGCCTTTTCAAAACGATGAAGCCACAAAGTGCTGCTGCTTTGGCTCAACATTACCAAAGAACTCGGTACCTATGCTTCTTCACTTTCTCATACCAATCTATTGGTCTATCAAACCCCTGATCTGGCGATCTGCCGAAACTGCTTTGTACCGGTGGGGCATTCGATAACTCTCTGCTGGGCCGGGTGTAGCCAGTGCTATGAAAGAACTCGATCTAGGTGGTGGTGGAGGTCGAGGCGCCGGCCGAGGAGTGAAACTCAACGGTGTAGACGGAAACATGGATACTGTGGATAATCAAGAACCGGCGGCCGGTGGATTAGAAAGTCCCAATCCGGTCCAAGTGGTGGTCCTTGGAGCTGATGTAGAAACTGGTACGCGAGTGCTAAACCTTGAAGGACCCGCTTGTTCCACTCGACCTCTATGTAATTACTTGATCCTTGATTTCCACCATGACTGGGGTTGTTCACTTGAGTGACCGGAGGAACCTGAGTAGCTGGTCCACTCCTCCTTCTTCTCGGAACCACAACCTCAGCAAAATCCGTCTCCGCGTTACTTGTCTGGGTATTAGCTGCATCAGCGTTATACGAACTAGCTCCTCCTCTAGTAAGCACCATCCTGTAGCCAAGAAAGAAAAGGGGTTACTAAAGCTCTAAACTTATCTTAAAGAAAAATCAAGTCCTACACAGCAAGGAAAACTTTTCTCTCTGATACCAATAATAACGCCCGTTCGGACACCGAGTCCTTATCCGGAAAGAGCGCCGGCACATACAAGCCTTACGTCATACATCAAAATCCAAACAGCGGAAGCGGAAGAAAAACAACTCAACAACTCGGGAAACCAAACGATCGCAACATACGGTAATCAATCTTGTGAAAAACTAAAATCCATTCAAAGAACTAATCATCCAAAATTAAATCCAAAAGGTCTCAAAGGTAACTAATCCAAAAGGAAGAACAACATTATTCAAAACTTGAAACAACTGTTTTAAAAGAAACAAACTAAAAGATCTAAGTCTTCGAACTCCAACTCAAACATCATCGTCATCAAAGAACTCATCAGCGGTAACCACCTGTTCATCTTCTTGGGGAAAGGGAAGACAAAGACAACGTAACGGGTATGTACAAAAGTACTTAGTAACGTGTAGAAGATCGTATAACAATGATCACATAAAGAAATAAAAGCAACGTCGTCTTTTATTAATTCATTTCCGTTATTAATCCTAGCTAACTATCATATTATGTTCATAGCATAACATGAGGTTCCAAAGGTATCTAGCTTAGCTCAAGTTTGTTACATCATGAATAACAAGGGCACTACGCCTAGTAATAGGATGTACTAGGACAATCGGGTGCAACCTACTTAGAGACTCGCTCTAGTAGCCCGGGAATATCTCGAGTCCGATGATGGTGTGATGACCGCGAATGTACCAAATGCTTTGTCTCGGCCCATCGATTGACCGGCGTGGGTACAATCTACTTTGTGCGGTCGGAGGACACATCGCGATATTGTACTATGCCTTGCCAAGCATTGCATGATGTTTAAGATTTTAATCTAACACATACGTTTAATTAAATATTTAACTAGCCACCTAAGTGTGTTCAGATAAGCTCCCTCACATCTCCTATTCTCATACTTAGACCACTAGACACGGACAAGGCCTAGCAATTACACAGACATCGATAAACCCTAGCTTATCGAAGCACAAGGCAAATCCGAAGCTTCCGGTGGTCCCACACTTCATCTTTTTAGGGAATCCATGTGGTGCCGGAACTAAACACACCAGAAGCTAGTTCAGAGCTTTGTCACGTAAGGTTATGCAATAAAGACAAAATCATAAAGCCTGAACCCAAGCTGACATTACAAAACGATAAAAGCGAAAGCCTGTGTCGAACGCCCGTTTGGCAGGGCAAACGCCGCTTGGACTTGGGCGCCCGTTCAAAAAAGTGGCCGGACGCCCGCCCACCTGCAGCATTTGTTACATCTGAATCAAAATTTCACTCAACGCCCATCCAATAGAATCGGACGCTCGTTCGACTTGCGAGAGGAACGGACGCCCGTCTCGAAAAGCAATCGCCCGCCCACTGGGATTTTTCCTGCATTTCGCAACACGACCCCGCGATTTCCATCGCATATGCACCCCAAACTCGATTTTTAACAGCTAAAAACATTAGAAAACCATAAAAAATTTGCCTACAACCTTACGAGAACTTAGCCATACGATAAGAAAACCACGTTACCCTGATTATTGCGAGCTACCACAATCGACGCTTCAACCTTCCAAAAGATTAAACCTTTAACACCGAACCTATAACGATTAACACCAAAAGCTAATCACTACGATGCTGATAAACGCAGAAACGTAGGTAAAAGATGATCAACCCTAAAACGAAAACGATGATAAAAAACTTACGATAACGGTTCTAAGGATTGTGGGTATCCAAACGATCCTCTTGTAGCGGTGATCCTTTTTCTCTTGATGAATCTGTTCAAACGAACGACGGATTAACCTCAAGATTCAAAAGCTTCTTCCCCTTTTTTTTTTGGAACCTGCGGCCTCCCCTCTCAATATGCGCCTCTCCTCTTTTTTTTTTGACAATAGTAATTAGGTTAAATTTAGGATTATTTCCTTTTTATACATCCCAAATTTTCCTAATTATTATATAATTCCTTAATTATCCCCTTTTCTTTTATAAAACATTTGAAAACAAAAGAACATAATATTCGATTTATTAAAAGACCGAATTGCCTTTTATTGAAAATAGGATATTACATCAATAAAACGGAAATACCATAAAATGTTTGAGAAAAATACTTAGTTTTTAATTATCCTTCGGCATTCAAATATGATAAAATATAATTGACACACTTGATGTAGTGTATTTGAAAGAATAAGTTTTTAATAAAGTGAGTAACACGAAGCATTATGATGATATAATAGTTTTCTATCTTTGATTTTAATATGATTTTTGAGTATGTATAATTAAATAATTATTATCAAATATTTTATATATGGAATTAGACAAGTATATTTGCATTTATAGTTAATTTTTAGAAAAACTTTCTTTCAAAACGAATCATGGTTCTGGAATCGGATTATGGATGGCGATTTTTGGCATCACAGAAAATAAACTATAGCCAAATAGCCTACCTGAATAAAATTTCCAATTTTTCTCCCCACCTCAGCCAAATAGAGTGGCCAGACCCCACTCGAAATAGCCATTTGTGATTAAACCAATTATAACCAACCCTTAGCCTATTTTGGTCTACATTTCCTAAAAATCCCACAAGTTTGTACGTACTTATGAAAGGAGGTGACGACATCAGAGCTAAGTATCGATATAAAAGAATGGTATGTGCTGAGATTGGAATAGTTAGATAGGTGCTGATGTATTCGATCTCACCTCATGACGCTTGCAAGATAGTCGATTTTGGCAATGAGTTCGGATATGTTAGTGTCCTATGAAAAAAAAAAACCAAGAACGAAGCACCACATGTACACGGAATTAATTGAATAATGTGTACCATCCTCGTTCTTGATCGATACCTAAAAAAATCGAATCAAAAACCTCAAGAATTATCACGAGTTTAAGGAAACCGGATTCGTAATTTTCGATCGAAAGAGAAGTACTCCAATCAATCTTGACGATGCAATGCCTGTAAGTTTGATTTTCCACACACACTCACGCTTTTAGTTCTTGTGAAGAAAAAGAAGAAAAAAAAAAAAAAGAAAGTTTTTATCAGGCTGTTACTAATCAAGAGGTTTTTGAGATGAAAGTATAAGTACGTATGACTTGTTTCTTTCTTCTTTAAATATCCTTTATTTATCCTTTTCGATTAACCAACACCCTGAGCCTGAACGTTACAAGCCACTTTGCCAACTACTTAACCTAGTCTTTGATTCCGGATATTCATTTGTGGCGATTAAAAGTATTTCTAATACTTTAACTATATCTTGTAAGAATGCATGTAGAATTTCATTTAAATAATGTTTGATAACTAATTTGATAGTTATACATACTTTTCTCTATTAATCTCTTAGAAAAAAAAATCATCATATGATTATGATGCTAACTGCGTACATCACTGCATTAGAACCTTAAACTAGATAATTACATTATCTCCTTTGTGTCCTTATAGTTTATCGCTTTGATTGCTCGAGGACGAGCAAAATCTAAGTGGGGGGTTGTGATGAGAATAAATTATATGATACATTTTATGACATTTTATCACCATTTCTCATACATTTTGAGCATTATTATATCAATTCAAGTCATAATTACTAAGTTTTGTCCAAATGTATAACTAGTAATTATTATGTAAAATATTGTGTTTCTATAAGTTTTGTACCAGTTTATATATATTAGTAAAAATAAATATCCACAGTATTAAATACTGTACTTTTTAACTTTTATTGTCAGATTTACTTGCGGTTCGTTTCTTTGTGTTCAGGTAAGAAAGTTAAGATTTACTACGGAGACAGAACTGAAGACTGAATGACGAGACGAGAGTTTTGCCTGACTGAAGAAAGCCTAATTCGAATCAAGGAAGCCTTGATTCAAATCGGCCCAAAACTTGGAGCCCAAGGCCATCAAAAATACTTGAACCCCAAGTGTTTCCTTGCCTATAAATACCCCCCCTTGCTACCATATTTCACTTGCCCCTTTCTTGGCCACTCTTCTTGGCCATTCTCCCTTTCCTCTCCTCTTCTTCTCCATTTCTTCTTGATTTGTATGCATGTGTATATATATATATATATATATATATATATATATATATATATATATATATATATATATGTCTATGTATAACATATATGCATGTATATACAAGCTTCAACCTTCTTCTCTCTTTTATTTTGGGCTATATATATATATATATATATATATATATATATATATATATATATATATATATATATATATATATATATATATATATATATATATATATATATATATATATATATATATATATATATATATATATATATATATATATATATATATATATATATATATATATATATATATATATATATATATATATATATATATGCATATATATACAAACAGCTTCAACCTTCTTCTCTCTTTTATTTTAGTGATATTATGCAGTATGTAGGTATATATATATATATATATATATATATATATATATATATATATATATATATATATATATATATATATATATATATATGTATATATATATATATGTATATGTATATGTTATCTTATATAGGCGTTAATCCATAAATAAAAGTAGTACTGTTGTAATGCTCGAAAAGGATTACCGAGGAAGTTGTATTGAAGAAGTTGCTATTTTCAGAGGATACGACTTAGATTTGCAATAAACGGGTAATTTTATCAAGTATTATGTTTGTTGTTTCCATATCTATATATATATATACTATAACTATGTTAGGCTAAAAACTATATCTAGCCAAGATATGAATCTGAATTAGTTGTTCTTTTTAGAGAAATGGATGATGACTATGTTAGAAAATGATTAAAATCGATTATAATGAATCTCTTTCTATTTGAACTTAATGGCATGTTCGTATTTACGTAATTAATCAATATAAACGGAAGCATAACCTAATAATGAACTGACCAGAGAAGTTAGGATACGAGATCACGGATAGAAAGACCGGAGGGTAAAAATGGTCGTCTGACAAACGTAATCCTATTTCCTACCCGGAGGCAGATTATTTGCACTCAAGATCTTATCACGTTGAAATCACTTGTTTAATTGAGCAATTTTAAATATTGGCCGTATGACAAAACGGAGTAACCGAATTTGAGATGACATTGGACAGAGGACTAGACATATGACAATTTCATACGCTCGTGTGAGGAGGAATTGTTGAGCTTAGGAGTATACCGTTTCATTTATAATCAATTGGACCTTGAAAAAAGGAAGATCTGTCTCATTCAATTTCACTAAAAAGAAATCGTAATTCAGTTACATATTCTTGGCTAGTCTTTATAAAAATATATATTATTATATATTATCTATCTATATCTATATCTATATATATATATATATATATATATATATATATATATATATATATATGTATATATATATATATATTAATTATATATCAATATATTATATTACTCGTTTTACTAACAATCTAACTAATCTAACGATCTAACTGGTTAAAAGGTAAAAACTGTGACTTAGATCGAGTTAATAACAGCTTCTTGGTGTTTAACCACACTTTGAATTACCAAGTGTTTCCCTGAGGATACGATACTCTGACTCACCATACTAGCACTACAATTTGACCCGGTACACTACCGGTAAGGATCGTAACACCCTAGAAAATGTCCGTTAGTGTGATCCGTCAATATGTTGCACACAGATACTTTATGGTAAGTAGTCCCATGCGTAGTGCCCTTGAATGATGATGTAACTAAGATACGCTATGACGATCTTTGGATTTTGTCATGTATAATTTCGGGTCAATTTAATCTAGGGATGACTGAATCGAGGATGGTTTTGGGGTGATTTTAGATTGAGCCTAAGAGTCTCTCTCAGGTTGCCTACGTATCCTGTTATGTTCCAGAAATCAAGTCACACGTAGTTCCTGGAAGTGTATATTTATAGGGAGTTTATTACCCTAACCCTAAACCATGTCGGTTTGGGTAAATATAGTATTAGCCCTTTGGGCTTTTACTAGCTTATATGGGCTTTACCCACTTTTGCTAATAACCACATGGATAATGGGCCTCTGGCCGGGCCGGCCTTATGGTCTCGACTTGGATATCACGAAGTGGGTGCCCGAGGTTGGACTCTTGACCGACTCGATATGTTATAGATGTGGTGGATAGACCTCCCTAACATGCCATCTGGACCATTAGAATAATTCCACGTGGAGGGTGAAATTCCGTGATCGCCATAAGCCCCCAGATCTATCTCGAGCATTTGAGGTCGGTCCGATCATCAAAGGTGTATCTTGTCCATTGTCATCCAATGCTCTAAATTTAAATCTGCCCTGCGGACTTACTTCCCGTGGAGTCCGACATACGTACTTTCCATGTCCGCTTTGCAGACTTTTTTTCCTTAGCATTATCTGTCCCTTGGACTTATAATGTGTGGCTAAGTTGACATTGACTTCGATGCCGTAGCTGTCGAAGGAATGTATGAGATGTCCAACTGGGGATTGTCTCTGTTGAAATCGAATTCGATGCCGTAGCTGTCGAAGGAATGTATGAGATGTCTGTAGTTGGGACTGTCTTTGTTGAAATCGACTTCGATGCCGTAGCTGTCGAAGGAATGTATGAGATGTCCAACTTGGGACTGTCTCGGTTGAAATCGACTTCGATGCCGTAGCTGTCGAAGGAATTATGAGATGTCCAACTTGGGACTGTCTCGGTTGAAATTGACTTTGATGTCGTTGCGTTTTCGTCCCATTAGGACTTATAAACGTTTACTGTCGACACTGAAGGCGTCCGACTTGCGGATCCTCGTAGACCGTTGAGTAGATCCTTTGCGGAGTGGATGCTCGAGATACGCCAGACACTAGTCAAAAAGTCGCAATAACCATGAGGATAGTTCCCGAAATAAGAAGGCTCGTCCCGCCATGCTCGGCAAGGTGACTTCCAAAATAAAATAGCTCGGTCGAGTTCCCAAAATAAGAAGGCCTGTTCCTCCATGCTCGGCTAGGAGAGTTCCAAAATAAGATAGCTCGAGTTCCAAAGAGGGTGAGTTCCAAAATAGTATAGCTCGACCCCGCCATGTCTGTGCAGGAGAGTTCCAAAATAAGATAGCTCGACCCGCCGTGTCGGTAGGGTGAGTTCTAAATATGATGCCGAGGCCGAGCTCAGTCTTATAAAAGATGATGCCGAGCCGAGCTCGGTCTTATAAAAGATTCGCTCGAGAGAGCTCCAAATATGATGCCGAGGCCAAGCTCGGTCTTATGAAAGATGATTCGAGCCGAACTCGGTCTTATAAAGATGATGCGAGCCAAGCTCGTCCCTTATAAAAGATACGCCGAGATGAACTCAAAGTATGATGCGAGCCGAGCTCGGTCTTATAAAAGATACGCTCTAAAAATAATGAGAGTTGTTAGGTTAAATTTCTAGGTTGCTAGATTGAGAAATCTTACACCTTGGTTATGAGAGCGTCAATCTTTAAGATCGAGAGATGAGAGATGGATAGGCGAATTATCTACGAGAGTACGAATTCATACCTTTGATAGGTGAACCACATCTTTATTAAATCTTCACTAAACGATCTAGGGTAGAAGTTGAGAGTTGCGAGATAGGTGGATCATTGCTTGTTCTTCGTTAAATTAATTGAAATTATCTTTGTGCTTTGTTCTTCGTTGCCAAGTTAGAATTTTATTTTCGTTTTAGTTTATAGAATAGAATTAGTTAGTTAGGTTCGAAATCATCTTTCCTGGCTTTGGATTGACAACCCTCTGTCCAGTTTAGTTATTTTGTTTTCGTTTTTAGTTTTGTTTTGTGTTGTGACGTTCTTGTGAAAAGTTAATTAAGACTAGATGCCCCGATTCCCTGTGACTCGACTCCGGTTGTAATCGCTGTACTACGATCCCTAAACTTGGGGAAACCGGATTTATAAATTTATTACTTGTTTATTTTGCGTAGATAAAATCCGTGACAGTATTGGCTTCCTCTCAAAGCTTCTCGAACTGAACCTCGATGCCAGCAATCGCAGCACTCTTGGTAACGTTTTCATCGATTAGCCGACGAATCGTCTTCTTCATTTCCTCAACAGTCTCATTGGGGGTGTTCAGACGACGGGCGCCTTCTTTACCCAAGAGGTAGCTCTGTCAGAGAAGGAATGCATGTCATGAGCCTTGAAGATTATGTGATAATATGAAGGAAATCGACAAGAAATAGGTAAGAGGACAAGTGACTTACCGTGCGGATCGACTCGCGGAGCATGTTAGCCAGGACTTTCTCGTCCAACGCTGTACAATCCTCTTCGGTTAGCTTACCCGACTTTGCAGGATCGTAGGATGTCTCGACAGCCTTGGCCCTTTTGGCCTTCTTCTGCTGGTCCTTTAGCAAATCTGCGGGAGTCGGCCTTTTCCTCCCAGCAGCCTCTGTTTCCTCAGCCCCAACTCCCTCCTCGGAAGTGATCTTTGCAACCTCTTCATCATCATCCTCGTCTCATGACAAGCCATCATGGACGGACTCGAGCCCACCTGAGCCGGAAGGCGGCACCAACTCACTAACAATGGCAGTCGATTCGACCCCCTCAGTCGGAATTGCAGTAGTGGCAGGTCGTTCCCCTCCTACCAGAGGATCTACTCTAGGTTCAGCAACTCTAGCGGTGACAGTTGGGGGGGGAGGAGTAGGGTTAGCTGTCTTTGAAAACCTTCCCATTTCAAAAAAAAACAAAGACAGAGAGGAAGTTAGCAACGAGACGAGCGATATATAATAAACACAAGACTTCGAAAATAAAGCAAAGGAAAAAGTGTTAAAGTCCCCTACGGTTTTCATGATCGACAGGTGAAAGGCCTATATATGGCATTGGCCCGGCCTCATCGAGACACGCCAAGTCGTAAAGGAGGCTCAGGTCCCGGGTAGCCACCTCAAACTTGAATCTCTCGAGATGACGAGCCTCGTCGGGCGCTACCTCACGACCCAGTTTGTCATCCTTATCGCCTCTCGACCTCCATAGACCGATATAAGGATTGTCTAAGCCGTGTCGGAGAAAGAAAAATCTTGGTTTACAGTTCCCATGAGATGAGGGTCCTCGAGATACGAACTTGTGTCGGTTGGATCGCCTCTAGAACGTGTACCACATCTTATCTGGTAACGCAACGATCTTGTACCACCATCGGAACAATGGAATCGTGAAGCTGACTCCCGCCACTCGGCAGGCGATCAAAAACCCCATTAATGTCCGAATTGCATTCGGACCTAATTGAGATACGCCGATCTCGTAATGATGAAGAACGGCGAGGACATCCGGACACAGAGGAAATCTAAGCCCACTAGCAAGCTGGGCCTCATAAATCGTGCAGAACCCCTCCGCGGCTCATCGGCGAATTTGTGGTGGCCGGAAGGAAGCTGAATCACCATCTGGGGGGCTAGAAAACCCGTATCTCCGCCGGATTCTGCTAATATCCTCCATGGTAAAACAGGAAAGGCAACCTTTTGGCCCCTTTCCCTTCATCCTAGTTGTTGGTACCTTAGGCTCTCTGATTATGCCTAAGGGCTCCTCAGTAGATTGCTAGAGAGGATGACCGGAGGGAGTGGATAGTGGTGTTTGATCACCGGAGGGAGACTCCTCTATTCTATCGGAGATCGTAGCACTACTAGACATGGATATATTCGAGCAAATGTGGTAGGAAAGAAGAACGAAATAGCAGGAAGAAAGATGCTTACTTGTGTTTTCTGAGGAAGAAATGGAGAAGTGGATAGGCAGAAATGATTCACCGTTTGGTTCTTCTAATGCCAAATGACAGTGAAAAGACGTGATTAGGGGGGTTACTAGTAGTTATAACTCCCTAGATATCACGAGAATCAAGGAATACGTCAGTTATGGCAGAATACGAAATGTTAGTGTGATCTGACGTCACAAGGAACGGCCACGATGGGCTAGGGAAACAGGTTGGTAGGTGAAGCGTTCACACCATTTCCCGCTTAAACTTTGGTCCAACTCGATGGCAATTTCAAATTGGCAGATCTGACCTCGGTCAACGGAAGTCGCCTCTCGCAGGTCTGGGGAGCTTATTACGATACCGGGTTATGTACCTCGAAATATTGTCATCGAATGGACCTTATAAGATTAAATATACGCTAAGTCACAGGAGTATGCTAAGGCATGCAAGTCGGATATCGACTTGGGAGCTATGGCATGCATGTCGGCCCTCGAGTCTAGAGTAAGAGCAGGACCTCGAGGGTATGACCATCGACTTACGGGCAGTGCGGTACAAGAGTTCGAGAGTCGATCACCCCCAAGTCAGGCAGATCGATATCGAGAACAGAGTCCACACCAGCTACGTTGGCCCATTATCCACAGGATAACTTGGGCGAGGGGTAAGGCCCAATTAAGGGTAAATATGAAAATAGATACAAACCGACTCATATTAGGGTTAGGTCATGCATTGTCCCTATAAATACTACGTTCCAGGAACTACGTAAGGCTTGATTCCTGGACAAATCACGAGATACGTGAGCAATCTAAGAATTCCACTTAGACTCGGCCGCCAATATCAAAACACCCTTCTCCATCTTTTAGCATTAGGGTTCTTGCTTGTTCATCATTCACATAAGGAAACGCCGGATCTTTAAGGTGGCATAATTTTTCATCGTCAGGGAGCTTACTTGAAAATACTTAGGTGGCTAGTTAACAATAAATAACTAACGTACGTGTGTAGTTAAAAGACTAAACATCGTAACAATCTTGGTAAGGCACAAGTCTATATCGAGATGTGTGGGTGTTCAGATAAAGTGGATAACATCGTAAGTCTTTGGACCCTATGTACGGAGGAACACCACCCCGTAAGTCCGAGACCCTACGTACGGAGGGATTGCACCGAGCTTGTACACTATCGAGTTTTCCCGTGGATATTGGTGTGATCTTCCAATATGTTGCACATGATACTTTACGGTGATTAGCACCATGCGTAGTACCCTTGAATGATGATGTAACAAAGATAAGCTATGCTATAAAACAATAATCATGACATGTTGATGAGCATGAAGTGAACCCTAAAGTTTGAGTAGGTCTCACAAAGATAACTTAATAAATTATGGACCTTTCGTTGTAAGATTTAATTATATTTTAGCATCTTACTCTTGATAAGTACTTTGTACTTACCTCAATTGCATGTTTAGTTGTATGTTTTTGGGGTGAGAAGACAAAAGCAGTTGAGCGTGTGATGGATGATGACTTTGAGGACGATGTTTGAGTCCAAGTTTCACTTGATGTTTTCTGTTTCATTTATTATAAGATGTATCAAACTATGTTGTTATTTCAATATCAAGACAAGCATTGTACTTTCTTTAAGGCTTTGTAATATTTGTTGTTTTACTTTCGTTTTGGGCATCGTATGTTGTAAGCTACCTTGTTGTTGTAGATGATATATTGGCCCACTGGGTCGGGTTGTTCGTAACTGGGCTAGGCCCATTATAAATGTTAGCATTCCTCAGTGTTTGTGTATGTGCTAGGCCTTGTCCGTGTCTTGTGGTCTAGGAAAGAGAATAGTAGAGTTGAGGGAGCTTACTTGAAAATACTTAGGTGGCTAGTTAACAATTAATAACAAACGTACGTGTGTAGTTAAAAGACTAAACATCGTAACATTCTTGGTAAGGCACGAGTCTATATCGCAATGTGTGGGCGTTCAGATAAAGTGGATAACATCGTAAGTTTTTGGACCCTATGTACGGAGGAACACCACACCGTAAGTCCGAGACCCTACGTACGGAGGGACTGCACCGAGCTTGTACACTATCGGGTTTTCCCCCATGGATATTGGTGTGATCCGCCAATATGTTTCTTACAAGATACTTAACGGTGAGTAGCACCATGCGTAGTACCCTTGAATGATGATGTAACAAAGATAAGCTACGCTATAAAACAATAATCATGACATGATGATGAGCATGAAGTGAACCCTAAAGTTTGAGTAGGTCTCACAAAGATAACTTAATAAATTATGAACCTTTCGTTGTAAGATTTAATTATATTTTAGCATCTTACACTTGCTAAGTACTTTGTACTTACCTCAAATGCATGTTTTGTTGTATGTTTTTGGGGTGAGAAGTCGAACAGGATGAGCATGTGATGGATGATTAGTTTGGGGACGATGTTTGAGTCCAAGTTTCACTTGATGTTTTCTGTTTCATTTATTATAAGATGTATCAGACTATGTTGTTACTTCAATATCAAGACAAGAGTTGTACTTTCTTTAAGGCTTTGTAAGATTTATTGTTTTACTTTCGTTTTCGGCATCGTATGTTGTAAGCTACCTTGTTGTTGTTGATGATATATTGGCCCACTGGGTCGGGTTGTTCGTAACTGGGCTAGGCCTATTATAAATGTTACCATTCCTCAATGTTTGTGTATGTGCTAGGCCTTGTCCGTGTCTTGTGGTGCAGGAAGAGAGTAGTAGAGTTGAGGTAGCTTACTTGAAAATACTTAGGTGGCTAGTTAACAATTAATAACAAGCGACGCGTGTGTAGTTAAAAGACTAAACATCGTAACATTCTTGGTAAGGCACAAGTCTATATCGCAATGTGTGGACGTTCGAGATAAAGTGGATAACTTCGTAAGTCTTTGGACCCTATGTAAGGAGGAACACCACCCCGTAAATACGAGACCCTACGTACGGAGGGACTGCACCGAGTTTGTACACTATCGGGTTTTCCCCCGTGGATATTGGTGTGATCCGCCAATATGTTTCACACAAATACTTTACGGTGAGTAGCACCATGCTTAGTACCCTTGAATGATGATGTAACTAAGATAAGCTACGCTATAAAACAATAATCATGACATGATGATGAGCATGAAGTGAACCCTAAAGTTTGAGTAGGCCTACAAAGATAACTTAATAAATTATGAACCTTTCATTGTAAGATTAAATTATATTTTACCATCTTACTCTTTCTAAGTACTTTGTACTTACCTCAAATGCATGTTTTGTTGTATGTTTTTGGGGTGAGAAGACGAACAGGTTGAGCATGTGATGGATGATTAGTTTGGGGTCGATGTTTGAGTCCAAGTTTCACTTGATGTTTTCTGTTTCATTTATTATAAGATGTATCAAACTATGTTGTTATTTCAATATCAAGACAAGCATTGTACTTTCTTTAAGGCTTTGTCAGATTTTTTGTTTTACTTTCGTTTTGGGCATCGTATGTTGTAAGCTACCTGGTTGTTGTTGCCGATATATCGCCCACCTGGTCGGGTTGTTCAGAATGGCGGGGCAGCCCATTATAAATGTTAGAATTCCTCAATGTTTGTGTATGTGCTAGGCCTTGTCCGTGTCTTGTGGTCTAGGAAAAGAGTAGTTGAGTTGAGGAGCTTACTTGAAAATACTTAGGTGGCTAGTTAACAATTAATAACAACCGTACGTGTATAGTTAAAAGACTAAACATCGTAACATTCTTGGAAAGGCACGAGTCTATATCGCGATGTGTGGGCGTTCAGATAAAGTGGATAACCGTAAGTCTTTGGACCCTACGTACGGAGGAACACCACCCCGTAAGTCCGAGACCCTACGTACGGAGGGACTGCACCGAGCGTGTACACTATCGGGTTTTCCGCGGTGGATATAGGTGTGATCCACCAATATGTTCCACACAGATACTTTTAGGTGAGTAGCACCATGCGTAGTGCCCTTGAATGATGATGTAATAAAGATATGCTACGCTATAGACCAATAATCACGACATGTTGATGAGCATGAAGTGAAATCTAAAGTTTGAGTCGGTCTCACAAAGATAACTTAAGAAATTATGAACCTTTCATTCTAAAATTTAATTATATTTTAGCTTCTTACTCTTTCTACGTACTTTGTACTTACCTAAATTGCATGTTTTGTTCTATGTTTTTGGGGTGAGAAGACGAACAGGTTGAGCATGTGATGGATGATGACTTTGGGGACGATGTTTGAGTACAAGTTACACTTGATGTTTTATGTTTCATTTATTATAAGATGTATCAAACTATGTTTTTATTTCAATATCAAGACAAGCATTGTACTTTCCTTAAGGCTTTGTAAGATTTGTTGTTTTACTTTCGTTTTGGGCATCGTATGTTGTAAGCTACCTTGTTGTTTTTGATAATATATGGGGCCACTGTGTCGGGTAGTTCATAACTAGGCCAGGCCCATTATAAATGTAAGAGTTCCTCAATGTTTGTGTATGTGCTAAGCCTTGTCCGTGTCTTGTGGTCTGGGAAAGAAAGTAGTAGAGGTGAGGAAGCTTACTTGAAAATACTTAGGTGGCTAGTTAACAATTAATAACAAACGTACGTTTGTAGTTAAAAGACTAAACATCGTAACATTCTTGGTAAGGCACAAGTCTATATTGCGATGTGTGGGCGTTCAGATAAAGTGGATAACTTCGTAAGTCTTTGGACCCTACGTACGGAGGAACACCAGCCCGTATGTCCGAGACCCTACATACGGAGGGACTGCACCGACAGTGTACACTATTGAGTTTTCCCTCTTGGATATTGGTGTGATCCGCCTGTATGTTGCACACAAATAATTTATGTTGAGTAGCACCATGCGTAGTGCTCTTGAATGATGATGTAACAATGATAAGATACGCTATAAACCAATAATCACGACATGTTGATGAGGAAGAAGTGAAATCTAAAGTTTGAGTCGGTCTCAAAAAGATAACTTAATAAATTACGAACCTTTCGTTGTAAAATTTAATTATATTTTAGCTTCTTACCTTTTCTAAGTACTTTGTAATTACCTAAATTGCATGTTTTGTTGTATGTTTTTGGGGTGAGAAGACGAACAGGTTGAGCATGTGATGGATGATGACTTTGGGGACGATGTTTGAGTCCAAGTAACACTTGATGTTTTCTGTTTCATTTATTATAAGATATATCAAACTATGTTTTTATTTCAATATCAAGACAAGCGTTGTACTTTCTTTAAGGCTTTGTAAGATTTGTTGTTTTACTTTCGTTTTGGGCATCGTATGTTGTAAGCAACCTTGTTGTTGTTGATTATATATGGGCCCACTGGGCCAGGTTGTTAGTAACTAGGCCAGGCACATTATAAATGTTAGCATTCCTCAATGTTTGTGTATGTGCTAGGCCTTGTCCGTGTCTTGTGGTATAGAAAAGAGAGTAGTAGAGGTTAGGGAGCTTACATGAAAATACTTAGTTGGCTAGTTAAGAATTAATAACAAACCTACGTGTGTGGTTAAAAGACTAAAGTTCGTAACATTATTGGTAAGGCACAAGTCTATATCACGATGTGTGGGTGATGTATTATTTTTATATGATTAAAAATATGTTATATTATTATGTTTTATCAACGAATTCTATATAAAATATATGAAATTATGGTATAAAGTGTTAGTCTTTATAATTTAGAGTGTTTAGTAATAATAATAATAAAAAGTTGTAATTTTGTACCGATTTTAGTAAATCGGAGTGTCGTGTCAGATTTACGTGGGTATTTGTGATGTTTTATTGCGATTTATAAACCAAGACCCGAGAATCGACATTTTGAAGTTTAATCATATCTCGGAATGATTTAGAGAGTGCCACGAGTTTAAATGGTCAATTGAATAGCTTAAGTGGACAAGTAGCCAATCAATCTGGATAAGTAATAATAGAGAAATATCTTCGACAAACGAATGGCTCATCAAAATGATATTTTCAAAAAAAGTGTTCTTCACAAAAGTTGTAGATTTTTCGAGAGTGTTCCAATGCAATTTAAATTATGAAGATTGGAGGTCTAGAACTTAAATTGGTGATCAAGTGGCTAATCGACTTGGATTAAGAAAAATCCGTAAAAGCTTCGGAGGAACACGAGGTCATCAAAAAGCGTTATCTGGAGAAGAGTCCTTCATGAAAGTTGTAGAGTTTCTCGAGATCTTAATTTTGGCATTTCGTTTGCAATTTTGGAGGTCCAGAACTCGAGATATGAATTTTAGAAGTTTAATAATTATATATAAAAATAATATCTCCTACGCACATCTTTGGAATGATCAAGTTAGTGGGGATCATCATTAGTCCGGACCGATCCGCCTAATACCGGACAGTCCGGCCTTGGAAGTTTTTTCTATATAAAGGAGCTCATTTGCAGCGTGGGAGGTACCAAAATTTATATATATAACTTGATCTATATATATATATATCTCCTTCTTCTTTTCTTTTTTAGTAGTAGTAAATAAGGCCTTACGCCGTAATAATGTAATATCGTTGTAATGCTCGAGAAAATCTCGGAAGTCGGTTTTGCTAAAGAAGTTGTAATGTCCGGAAGATACGATTTACGAATCAATTGCCGTATTCGGGTAACTTTTCTTAAGTATTTATGTTTGTTTTTGTATTTTTGTTGTTATAATGTTTTAGGCTAAATATAATCTTGGCCAAAACTATGTAATCGGTTTTATTTCGATCTTTTCGTTAAAGAAATGTTGTTAAGTTAAAATGACTAAAATTGAGTTAATTGAATCTTTTTCTATTTTGATCGTATTCGTATTGACATATTTAATAGATCGAGGAATTCATAATCGATTATGAATTGGCGCCTCGTAGTCGAGGATATGAAATAAAAGATAGAAAAACCGGAGGGTAAAATTGGCCGTGTGAACAAGCGTGATAACGGAATCCGATTTCTAACCGGGGTAAATTTGTTTTGGGAGAAATGAATTTTATTATAATTTGTACTCGAGATCGTAATAATGTTAAATCATCAGTTTAATTGAAACTTAAACCGGAAAGTTGAATCGTCCGGCTTTGACAACCGGAGCCTTTAAAATAAAATTGACCGTTTGTGAACGGAATGACTCCTTTTATCTAAAGGTAGATTTGTACTCGGGACCTGTTTAGATTAATTAGTTTACCGTAACAGTTGTGGATCTTGGACTGATGACAATGGACATATGACAATTTCATACACTCGTGTGAGGAGGAATTGTTTACCTCAGGAGTGCACCGTTTCATTTACTCAATTGGACCTAAAATAAAAGGAGAGATCGAACGCATTTCATTTAATCGAAAAGATCGTATAAACCAATTATATAAGTTTTGGCCAGTTCTCTAAAATTATCTGTTTAGTATATTGGTACCTATATATTTATATCTATATATATACTTTGCAATTTATGTACATCTATATATATCTATATATCTATATATATTATATTAGAATAACTTTTAAATTACATATTTATTTTATGTTAACTAGAATAGTAGTGATACTGTGTAATAAAGCTGCGGTTTAGATCGAGTTAATAATTGACTCTTTGGTGTTTAACCACACGTAAAATAAATTACCAAGTTCCACGAGGATTCGACACTCGACTCACCATAATAGCACTCTGATTTGACCCGGTACTTTGCCGGTTAGGATCGTTTAAACCGAGGAAGCGTCGTCGTCGATTTCAGCAATTGTGTTTCAAGGTTAGGTTTAGATGTCTGTCGACTCTTTGGCGCCGTTGCCGGGAACGTCGCTAATTTCTTTTATGTGTCTATGGTTACTACTTGTATTAGCTTAAAACTCGAGAATAAGTCAACACTTTTCTTATCTCATTTCTATTTTATTTTTTTGGTTGTTACCTTTTAGGAAAATTACCAATTTTACTACTATCAAATTCGTGTTATTTTCTATTTTCGTTAGTTGATGACCGAAGTGGTAAGGCCCCTCTCGTTCCTTATAAGCTGACACATAAACACTTACGAAAGGCAGTTAAGAGTAGAGAGTAAACGCGGTCATACTAGTCAGGGAAATCCTGACCAAGAATCATCTTCAAACAGAAATACGAGAATGGCTGAAATCAGTGATGAAACACCTGAACAAGGGCTGGAACATGCTCTAGGGCATGGACAAAACCCTGTTAACCCTAATAATAATAATAATAGAAATAATCAAAATCGGAACCAGAATAATCGTAATAATCCACCAAACCCGAGACCTATCTGTGATCAAACCGTAAGAAGAAACCAGACTAATAATCCCATACTTTTACCTAATGAAGGAGCGAATAATTTCGAAATTAAATCTCATCTTTTTGGTTTAATTGACGCAAGAGCCCAATTCCTAGGAGAGGATGATGAAGATCCACATCATCATCTCTATCTTTTGAAGAAGCGTGCAATCTGACCAAAAGTCAAGGTGCTCATAAGAATTAACGAGAATGACTATGTTTCCTTTTTCTTTAAAAGGACGAGCCGAGATTGGTTTATGTCTCTTCCACATCATTCACTTACAAGTTGGGAGGAGATTCAAACTGAATTTCTGAAACAATATTTCACTCCTGGACGAAATTTGGAATTAAAAGTCGAGGTTGCTAACTTTAGACAAGGATCTGAGGAAACTCTTGGGAATGCGTGGGAAAGGTTTAAAAATTGTTAAGAGCGTGTGTCGATCATGGTTATTCCTTAGATATGCAAATTCAACTCTTACGTCGTAAATTGAGAAAAGACTCACGTGCGGATGTAGATCATGCATGTGGTGGTTAGATTAATGATGAGTGAAGCTCAAGCAGATTTTACGATGCTATAGAAAAGATTTCCAAAAATAACAGAATGTGGGAAACCGGTTCTAGCACGGAAAAGTAGCTTTTGCAGGAGAATGTACGTCTAATACGGAAGTTCTAGCACACTTGGAGAATTTGAGTAGGAAATTTGATGGTTTACAATGAGAATAAGAACCAAAATTGAGAAAATAGTACACCAAATGAATACTCAAGTCATGATAATGTGGCATTAGGAGTGAAGAACCAACAGGATATTCGAGGGAGGAGGTGAGTTTTCTTTGGCTGACATAGAATTTGAACAATGCATACTCAAACTCATTCAATGCTATTAGAAGAGATCATCCTACTTATCGATGGTGAAAACCCTAGTAAGCCAGGACAACCGCCATATCCGGTCCCGTATAGGAATAATAACCAAGTTTATCAAGAAAAGTACATCTAATCGAATTTACAATCATTACCAAGATCCTATCCTCAACATACCACTCAAAGTATACAAGTAACTCGAGTTCAACTCTCAACTGCGAAGGAGTTGAAAAATGGGAAAAACTAATGGAAAATATGATGGGTGTGGTATCTACTCAAGCTAAGAATATGGAAACGATGATGACTTCTATTGAGTACAGATCACTAAAGATATGAGTACAATAAAAACATCTATGAGTGGACATGATACCGAATGAGAACAATAGAAGCCTCATTAAGGAATATGGAAGATCATTTGAGTAGGGAAGGTGAGCGAATAACTGTGATAGACCCCAGGAGGATTACCAAGCAACACCGAGAAACCCAAGAGAGGTAAATGTTGTGGTTACGAGAAGTAGGAAGCTTAGTGGAAGCAATGGAGTAGAAAACTTTGGGAATAATGAAGTAGAAAATGATTTAGATGGAAAGAATGATGAAACTAAAGATAAAGATGAATTCATCGACGAGGAAGAAGAAATTATAGATAATTTCTTGAAAAGGAATAAAAGTTTGGAACACGAAAATGAAGGTGAAAATTGGGTAAAAATCCCAAGGATTTTGAAAGACCCTATGGATAAAGATTTAAGGAATTTATTCAAGGAACATGTTAGAATAAATGAGAAAGCAGGAAGAATCGAAAAATCAAGCAGAGATTGATTCAGAGGAACAATTTAAAGGAAAAATTCAAGAACACGAAACATGGCGACTAAGTAATACTCAAAGGTTTAAGGAAAAAGGAAAAGAGAAATTGACTAAGGAGCCAAAGGTTATAGATTTAGAATCTTTACCTACCCTCCTAAAGATCAAATCAAAAGGCAAAAGCGATAAGAAGTATGCTCGTTTCCTTGATACCTTTTCGTCATCTTCATGTTAATATCCACATTATTGAAGCTCGATTAATATATACGCCTATGGAAAGTTTTAAGAAAGATATACTATCAAATAAGAAAAAATTAGAGAATACGAGAATATATGCCTAAATGAAGAATGTTTCGCATTCTGCGGCATAAGTTACCACTGGCCCGAAAGATCCTGGAAGTTTTACGATTCCATGTGAAATTGGAGGATTTCTTTTTAAGAAAGTCTTATGTGATCTTGGAGCTAGTATAAATCTCATGTCTTATGAGGATTATAAAAAGCTAGGCATAGGAAAGCTTACTAAGGTGAAATGACTGCAAATGGCGAGATAGATCGATTAAGTACCCTAAAGGAATGATTAAGGATGTCTTGGTTAAAGTAGACAAATTCTATTTTCCAGTAGATTTTGTAGTTATGGAAATGGAAGAAGGATATTGGCGCCTCTTATTCTAGGTCGTCCATTTCTAGCTACGGGGAAGAACTTTAATCGATGTTCATAAAGGAGAGTTAATTTTGAGAGTCAATGAAGATGAAGTTGCTTTCAATATTTTTAAAGCTATGAACCATCCATATACATCACGAGAATCATGTTCTTTTATAGAAGATATTCATTACATCTATGATAATCGATTACCAACTTTTGAAGATGAGTTAGAAGAATGCTTAACTCTGTCTATCTATAAAGAAAATGAGGAAGACATTGAAATGAAAGAGATAATCCTTTCTCTAGATAAAGGAAGCTTTACTTTTAAGCCACCATGGCATAAGTATTTGGAGTTAGAACTAGAAGGACCGGTTCTTAAATCATCAATAGAAGATCCGCCAAAGAATCTGGAATTGAAACCGTTACCTTTAAATCGAAATATGTTTTTCTAGAAAGCGATAATCTATTACCGATTATTATATCATCTACTTTAAGCGAGCGAGCAAGAAGATCAATTAATAAGAATGTTAAGAAAGCATAAGAAAGCTTTTGGATGGGCGATTGCCGATATTCGAGGTATTAGCCACGAGATTTGTGTTCATAAGATAATTACGAAAGAGGATGCTAAACCTTGTATTCAAACATAACGCCGCCTCAACCCCAATTCTGATTAATCGTCAAGAAAGAGGTCATTAAGCTATTAGAAATGGGAATAATCTTTCCTATATCGGATAGTGAATGGGTTAGTCCAACTCAAGTTGTACCAAAGAAAGGAGGTTTCACGGTGAAAGAGAATGATAAGAATGAATGGATTCCAACAAGGGAAATTACAGGATATCGAATGTGCATTGATTTTAGAAAACTAAATGATCATACTAAGAAAGATCATCATCCACTTCCATTCATAGTTCAAATGTTGGAGCGTTTAAGTGGTCATAAGTATTCTTGTTTCTTAGATGGTTATTCGGGTTATTTCTGAGATCTTCATTGCGTGAGGAGATAGAGAAAAGACTACTTTCACATGTCCTTATGGAACTTTCGCGTATAAAAGAATGCCGTTTGGTTTATGTAATGCTCTGCTCGTTTCAAAGATGTATGATGTCTATATTTTACGATATGGTTGAGAAATTCTTAGAAATTTTTATGGGCGACTTTAGTGTTTATGGAGATTCTTTTGGTAAGTGTTTGTCGCACTTAGAAAGAGTTTTACAACGTTGTGAGGATACCAATTTAGTTCTAAAGCGGGAAAAATGTCATTTAATGGTATCAGAAGGAATTGTTTTAGGTCATAGAATCTCTGAAATAGGAATTGAAGTTGATAAAGCTAAAGTCGAGGTGATTGAAAAATTACCGCCACCAGTTAATCTAAGGACTCTAAGAGGATTTCTTGGACATGCAGGATTTTATAGGAGATTTATTGCAGATTTTTCAAAGATAGCAAAGCCGTTAAGTCATTTGCTTGAAAAAGAAGTATCTTTTAACTTTGATAGTAAATGTATGGAAGCGTTTAAGACCCTGAAAGCGAAGTTGGTTACTGCACCAGTTTTGGTAGCACCAGACTGGAATTTACCTTTTGAAATTATGTGTGATGCTAGTGATTTAGCTGTAGGAGCTGTTTTAGGTCAAAGGTACAATAGAATTCTCAAAGCTATTTACTATGCATCCCACACATTAAACATGACTCAACTAAATTATGCAACTACAGAAAAGGAACTGTTGGCTGTGATTTTTGCCTTAGATAAGTTTAGATCGTATATTGTCGGTTCTAAGGTAATAGTCTACACAGACCATTCAGCTCTGAAGTATTTACTGAGTAAGAAGGATGCGAAACCACGTCTTCTTAGATGGATTCTCCTACTACAAGAATTTGATATTGAAATTAAAGATAAAAAAGGAAGTGAAAACGTAGTAGCAGATCACCTAAGTAGAATGGAGACTGAGGAAGAGATAGGGAATGAAATTAAAGATTCATTTCCTGATGAACAACTATTTAGAATAGATACTCCTTCAACCATGCAATTATTAAAAAATAGGATTCCCTCTAAGGAAATCTCACCTTGGTTTGGAGATATCATTAATTACTTAACTTTGTGATTATATTCCGTCTCATTGGACTTTGCTTGTGAAAAGAAATTCTTTTATGACTTAAAATTTTATTCTTGGGAGGAACCGGACCTTTTCCGTAAATGTTACGATGGGATAATCGAGAAAATGTGTGCTGATAATGAAACTTTAAGTATTTTATCATTTTGTCATGATCGTGAGGCGGGAGGACATCATGGAGGATGGAAAAGCTGCTTTTAAAGTTTTACAATGTGGTTTTATTGGCCTACATTATATAAAGATGCTTATAAATATGTTAAATCTTGTGAATCTTGTCAAAAATGGGGAAATGTATCTAAAAACATGAAATGCCTATGCAACCTATTTTAGAATGTGAGTTATTTGATGTTTGGGGTATAGATTTCATGGGACCTTTTCTATATCGTTTGGAAAAAGATTTATTCTTGTAATGGTAGATTATGTTTCAAAATGGGTAGAAAGTGAAGCTCTTCCCACTAATGATACCAAGGTTGTCATACGATTCCTTAAAAGAACATATTCACTAGATATGGCATTCGAGGGCAATCATTAGCGATAGAGGTTCGCACTTTTGTAATAGACCATTTACTAAGTTAATTGAGAAATATGGTGTAACACATAAACTAGAAGCGCCTATCATCCATAAACCGGTGGTCGAGGTAGAGGTGTCAAATAGAAATCAAAAGAATCGTGGAAAAAACAGTTGATTCAAATCGTAAAAGCTGGGCAATTAAATTAGATGATGCGTTATGGGCGTCTGAGCGAGCTTTTAAAACACCAATAGGTTGTTCTCCTATAAGCTAGTCTTTGGTAAGTCTTGTCATCTCTCGGTTGAGTTAGAACACCGAGCCTACAGGCTATTAGATTTCTAAATTTCGATCCTAAGGTCTGTCGGTGATCATAGATTGCTTCAATTGATGAACTAGAAGAATTTCGTCTCGATTCTTATGAAAGCGCTCGAATCTACAAGGCATACGAAGTCCTTCCATGATAAGAGAATCTTTAAGCGTGAGTTCCATGTAGGTGATCGAGTGCTTTTGTACAATTCACGTTTAAAGTTGTTTCAGGTAAGCTTAAATCAAGATGGGCGAGAGTCCATTTAAAGTAACACGGGTTTACAAAGCTGGAGTGTTGGACTAAGCGATGGAAATACAACTTTTATAGCCAATGGACACAGAGTAAAGTTATTTGTAGAGGAGAAGGAATCCCATTGAAAGAAGAAATAATGCTCTTGATTGATCCCACAACAAAGTAAAAAAAAGAAAGAAAAAAAAAAAAAATTTGAAAAATCGAAAAGTGAGAGCTGGAATCGGCCAAATACCAGTGCTATCTATCTTTACTCTACTTTTACGTAATTTTAATTATGTTTAAACTCTTTTAAGTCGTCTTTTACGGATAGGCGTAAAAGAACCTGGATGTCTTTTAGATAGAATAGGAGTTTTTATTTTACTTTTGGAATTAGGCCTTGATAAAGATGTCGCGTTTTCTATAGAAGCTTTAGTTTTTGAACAAAACAAGAAATTGTTGAGAGAGATCAGATTAAGAGAAGTATGTAATGGAACATCAAGAAGTGCGATAAAAAAGAAGGGCAAAGTTTCTAATGAGATCAGATCATGTGGAAAAAGTGAACATGTTGATGCTGTGGGAAAAACACAAAGCAGATCCCAGGATGAGTGTTTGAATATTGTTAGGAAGGAGCGATTAGGTGGTTATCCGAAAATCGATGGAATTCGAGAGATAATTCAAATGCCTCGTTTTTAGGAGTTAGGTTGATCGAGCGTTATATCGAGAACTTTGGAAGATTTAGAAATCGAAGAATCGGGGAACCCCTTAAGTTTCGAGTCTTTTATTTTATTTTATTTTATAAAATTTTCGCATAACTTCTGAGAATTTTATAAAATTGGATCTTTATAAAATTTGAGGAGTTTTATAAAAGTTTTATAAAAGTTTTTTTAGATGTTTTATAAGAGTTGATATAAATTTATTAAATTTTTATAAGCTTTTATTAAAGTGTTATAAGGATTTTATTAAATTTTTAGAAATTGTTATAAAATTATAAAAGTTCCTTCAAATTTTATTTTAAGAAAATTTTATAAACTTATTTTAAGACTTTAATTAAGTTTTATTAGAATTTGTATAAGTTTTATTCAAAAATCATAAAAAAATCGAAAAGCAGAAAAAATTGTTCACGGACCGATCCGGCCTTAATACCGGACCGGTCCGAGTCTAAAACATAAAGCAGACGGGACCCCTTCTTTTCTTCTTCTTCTTCCCTAATTTTTTTCTAACACCGCTTCCCACACCCAAACCCCACCTTACGAATTTTTTTACTTTCCTTCCACAAAAATTCATCTCACACTACACCACTACTTGATTTCTTCTCATTATCATCTCTCTCTTCAACACAAAGTGGAAAATTCAAAAGGGTCAAGAACAAGCTCCATTCATTCCGGCAACTTTAACACTTTTCCGGCCTATTTTTCAACGTTTTCTACACTTTAAGGTATAATCTAGTTAATTTAGTTGTTAATTTTCGTATTTTCATAATTTTTAGATTAATTTCAACTGTTTTGATTTTTGAATGTGTTGTGACATTATTATTTTTTTTGTGTTTTGTTGTTGTTTTTGTTGATTGGCATTACCAATATCGTAGAATGGGTGAGTCGAGTACTAGAGTCTAAAAAAGAGAAAATCAAAAATTCCAATTTCAACTCTGTCGTGAAGCACGATAATTTTATCACTGAAGAGGAAGGTGTAAGTTTTGAAAGAACCGCATCACGGAAGCTAAGAAAGCGTATACAAAAATTTATAGTAAGTGTGATGTTACGGTTGAAAAAGGTTTAGATTTGGATGACTTAGGTGATGAAGTCAAAAATATCTTTAGAAAGCGTCGGTGGTTAGATTTAGCGACCCGAGAAGGGAAGGTGAGATTAACACGACTATAGTATTGAGTTTTATTCGGTTTTATCTACTATGTCGGAAAAACGACTTACTCGATCGGAGCTGTGCCTTTACGAGCGCGAAATATTCCTTTTTAACCTGCCGTCATTAATGCAATTTTAGGAGTTGAGGTTTTCACGATGAGGAGGATTACGGGGTAGTCTATAATTTAGATGATCCTGCTAGTTTTGAGCAGATGCCTGAGAGCCCAGATTGTTTTGACCCGACCGCGGTGTGGGTTGAAAATCGGTTTAATTACGGGAAGCTGTTTTAGAGGTTTAAGGGCAATTAAAAGATTTATTAGCCATAATCTCTATCCTTCTCGTAAACACTTTGCTTTTGGAAAGGAAGATGTTTGTATTGCACTGGGCTATGGTAAATGATGTTAGAGTGGATGTTGGAAAGGTCATGTTTAAGAGGATTTTTGAGAGTATTGTCATCGCTGGACCAGGAGTCATCTTTACTTCCCTTGTTTTATCTCGATTTATGTCGTAGGTTGGGAGTACCATTCCCGCCTAATGACAAGTTATCTACGGCCGATGGAAATCTGATTGGACCTAGTTTGACTAGTCTTCCGGATGGTAGTATTAGCTCTTTGCTTAGAAGGCGTCAAACTCGGCCAGCTCCACCCGTTTTACATCTTCTTCTCTTTCCATCTTTTTCTAGTCGGCCTCAACAAACTCCTTTCTCAACAACTATCACTTATGACATGTTTCAATCCTTAGTGACGGATGTTGCGGCGTGGTCAAGCCAATGTGGCTTTATTACGAGAGTACTAAGCGGTGGTGTGATGATATTCGTAGAGGTTTAAGAAGAACGGCGGTTAGCCCGTAATCCTACTTTTGATGATCTGCCTATCCACCTTGTCGATGCCCGATCCATATACCTTACCACGATGGGAAACACCTATTCCACCACAGTCGAGCTTTCATCCATCGTCATATCCTTTTGGAAGCCAATCTAGTGAGGCGGTGTATTTTCGACAGTGTTCGAGACCGGCGATGTCGAGTTGGGAGGATTCGCGAGTATGCACATGTCACGTCTGGCATGAGTTCGATGGGTCTTGATAGTTCGATCGGGACCACGACTTGGCTCATCCATCAGCTTCTCAGTCGTTTCCAAGTTCGAGTTTTCAAGTTCATCCGGAGGAAGATTATGATGAAGATTGAATTTTAATGATTGATTAAACATGTTTACTACACATTTTATTGCATTCGACTTTTGTCATTTAACTATTAGTTTATTTTCAATTTTCGTTACAATAGATTTTATAAAATTTTGGTTTGCATTTTAAATCGGTTTAGTTTTTATAAAAACTATAAAGAAAAAAACCCAAAAATAATTTTCATATAATTACTACGTCATTTTATAAAATATAATGTGTCGTTTTATCCGTTCAGTATCAAGTTAAATTAACTTTACAATGTATCTTGAGGAAAGAGTTAGTAATAGGCACGTGAAGTAAAAAATAACCAAAGTTCAAATTGACTTTCACCTCTGTCCCTCGGTTAAAAGCGAGGATGAGGCCGGACCGGTCCGGCCTATACTCGCCCGATCCGTGAAGAGGTATGACATGACTCATTTTTTGAGTGTCTCGTTCATCCACGTATGTATTACTTTCTATCTATATAAAGGAGGCCGGGGAATGAGGAAAGGATACAAATTTCTTTCAACGCCTATCTACTTCCAAGCTGTAATTTTATTTTTTATCAAGTTTTAAAAATGTCGAACCACTCACTCACCATCTGTAAATTCTTACGAGCCTAATACACGGATCATCCGAATCGCAAGCCTCTAATGAGAGTATAAATTTACACCTCGTTTTGCTAATTCTCCAATCCTATTGGAGAAAGGTTTGAATTTTGATAAAATTGATCGGTGGGGTAAAACTCTCATTAGGAGTTTCGGTTGGAAAAAATTTGTCGATACACGAGAGGACGGGTAAATGTCTCGATAGTGCGAGAATTTTATTCTGCGCTTATGGCGACATCTATGATCGATATCACACAGATTGTTCTAGTAAGAGGAGTGGCTGTTCCCTTCTCTTCATCTATTATCAACCAAATTTTTGAAATTCCACCAGTTTCTATGCCACATTTTGAAATGCAATGGGGACTACAAAATCCCTCTAATCATTTGAATAAAGTACACGAGTCTTTCCAATGTCTGCTTTCGCTTTTTGATACAAATCACGACATGTCTACACGAGCTTTACTTCCACATCTAAAGGCGTGGAAGCATTTTATAAATTCTCGAGTTTATCCCACCTGGGATTTTGGAAGTTTGGCTGAGAATGAAATGCTTCTACTTTTTGCTTTGGCATTCGGTGTATTTGTTGATTGGGGTATATTGATTCAAAGGACAGTGTTGGAGTTTGCAATAGCCAGAGGTAGTAGGGGGAAACCTATGCCTAATTCTTGGTTGATATCACGTTTGTGTATTCTTCTCAATGGAGTAGAAGAGCTGGAGACGGATGAAATTTTTCCGTCTAGAGATAGTCGGTTTGGATTGCTACCGGTTGATACACCGGGTTGTTCGTCTACTATCTAGAGAGTTGTTAGTAGTTTGTTAGTAATATTTAAGTTTTAATAAGTTAATTTAAGTTAAGTTTGCAGTCCTTTAGTTAAGTTTGTAATAATGTATCTTGTTTAATATATATATCTTAGTTTTTTAAGTTGTTTGTTTTTATTTAATGATATAATTAGTATACGCTAAAAAAAAAAAAAAAAAAAAAATCGGAAAAATAACGTTGATAGATAATTTTAATTTTATTTTCGAACCTACTTCTTTACTACTTATTGAACATCGGGACGATGCCACTTCGTAAGTGGGGAGTAGAGTTAGGTTAGAAAATTCATTAAAATTTTCGAAAAAAAAAAATAAAAATTTTAAATAAATATAAAATAAATATAATTATATGTCTAATTTAGATTTTAAGAAGATTTTAAGTTTATATAATGGAGTAATTAATATTAGATATTGTTTTTATAAAATTATATAAGTATGATTGATATTTATAAGTAAAATTTTTAGAATCATTTTCAATACGAATTATGAATTTGGAATTGGATTAAGTTTATTGATTTTTGGCACCACAAAAATATAACTATAGCCAAATAACCTACCTCAGCCTTGATTAGAGTGATCAAGACCTCACTCGAAATTGTCAATTATGATTAAATAACCGAGCTTTAGCTATTTTGGTCTACATTTCCTTGAAATACCGCAAGTTTATGCGTCTTATAAAAGAGATGGTGGCGTAAAAGCTAAATTTTGGTATATCTTTGAGATTGGAAAAATTAGATAAGTAGTAGTATATTCGATCTTACCTCATGACACTTGCAACATAGCCGATTTTGGTAATAAGTTCGGATATATTAATTAAGAACGAAGCACCATATTTACACAGAATTAATCAAATATCGGTATCTTCCTTATCGTGATTAACAACTTAAAAATAAAAAGAACAAATCGGATGTAGCTACCAATGATTGGAGTGAGTAGGGTATTATCACGAAATGTCCTATATCACTATGAGGTAATTAAGCTCCGATTGCACGATGATAGTAGTCCGGCTAGGGTATTATCACGAAATGTCCTATTCTTTGGGAATGAAGGCACAAGATAAAATGAAAGAGGAAAAGTTGAATCATAAGATCTCAGGAATTATTACAAGTTTAAGGAAACCGGACTTGTAATTTTCGATCGAAAGAGTAGTACTCCGATCAATCTTGATGAAGCAATGCCTGTAAGTTTGATTTTCTACACACACTCACGCTTTTAGTTCTTAATAAAAAAAAAAAAAAAAAAAAAAAAAAAAAAAAAAAAGAAAAAGAGAGAAAAAAAAAGATCTTTGAGAATATGTTTTTTCAAAAATATGAAGATGTGATGTACGTCACGACTTGCACTCTTTCTCTTTTGATTTCCTTTTCCGATTAACCAACATCTTGAAGCCATTTTTGTCAATTACTTTACTGAAATTTCCGATTCCAGAATTTCATAATAGTTGCGATTAAAAATAATTCTGATATTTTATTTATACTTCTTAAGTATTACATATATAATTTTATCTAAATAATATTTAATGCTTAAGTTATTTTGATTATATACTCTTTACATTCTCTTAAGATTTTAAATTAAGATAGATAATATATTTATAATATTGACAAAATATATTATAATCTGAAAAATTATACTATCTTTTATTACCGCTTATTTTTGCTCGAGGACGATCAAAAGCTAAGTGGGGAGTAATTTGATGTATTATTTTTATATGATTAAAAATATGTTATATTATTATGTTTTATCAACGAATTCTATATAAAATATATGAAATTATGGTATAAAGTGTTAGTCTTTATAATTTAGAGTGTTTAGTAATAATAATAATAAAAGTTGTAATTTTGTACCGATTTTAGTAAATCGGAGTGTAAATGTCGATTTACGTGGGTATTTGTGATGTTTTATTGCGATTTATAAACCAAGACCCCGAGAATCGACATTTTGAAGTTTAATCATATCTCTGGAATGATTTAGAGAGTGCCACGAGTTTAAATGGTCAATTGAATAGCTTAAGTGGACAAGTAGCCAATCAATCTGGATAAGTAATAATAGAGAAATATCTTCGACAAACGAATGGCTCATCAAAATGATATTTTCAAAAAAAGTGTTCTTCACAAAAGTTGTAGATTTTTCCGAGAGTGTTCCAATGCAATTTAAATTATGAAGATTGGAGGTCTAGAACTTAAACAGTGATCAAGTGGCTAATCGACTTGGATTAAGAAAAAATCCCGTAAAAGCTTCGGAGGAACACGAGGTCATCAAAAAAGCGTTATCTGGAGAAGAGTCCTTCATGAAAGTTGTAGAGTTTCTCGAGATCTTAATTTTGGCATTTCGTTTGCAATTTTTGGAGGTCCAGAACTCGAGATATGAATTTTAGAAGTTTAATAATTATATATAAAAATAATATCTCCTACGCATACATCTTTGGAATGATCAAGTTAGTGGGGATCATCATTAGTCCGGACCGATCCGCCTAATACCGGACAGTCCGGCCTTGGAAGTTTTTTCTATATAAAGGAGCTCATTTGCGGCGTGGGAGGTACCAAAATTTATATATATAACGATCTATATATATATATATATCCTTCTTCTTTTCTTTTTTTTAGTAGTAGTAAATAAGGCCTTACTGTTTGTAATAATGTAGTATCGTTGTAATGCTCGAGAAAATCTCGGAAGTCGGTTTTGCTAAAGAAGTTGTAATGTCCGGAAGATACGATTTACGAATCAATTGCCGTATTCGGGTAACTTTTCTTAAGTATTTATGTTTGTTTTGTATTTTTGTTGTTATAATGTTTTTAGGCTAAATATAATCATGGCCAAAACTATGTAATCGGTTTTATTTCGATCTTTTCGTTAAAGAAATGTTGTTAAGTTAAAATGACTAAAATTGAGTTAATTGAATCTTTTTCTATTTTGATCGTATTCAGTATTGACATATTTAATAGATCTCGAGGAATTCATAATCGATTATGAATTGGCGCCTCGTAGTCGAGGATATGAAATAAAAGATAGAAAAACCGGAGGGTAAAATTGGCCGTGTGAACAAGCGTGATAACGGAATCCGATTTCTAACCAGGGTAAATTTGTTTTGGGAGAAATGAATTTTATTATAATTTGTACTCGAGATCGTAATAATGTTAAATCATCGATTTAATTGAAACTTAAACCGGAAAGTTGAATCGTCCGGCTTTGACAACCGGAGCCTTTAAAATAAAATTGACCGTTTGTGAACGGAATGACTCCTTTTATCTAAAGGTAGATTTGTACTCGGGACCTGTTTAGATTAATTAGTTTACCGTAACAGTTGTGGATCTTGGACTGGATGACAATGGACATATGACAATTTCATACACTCGTGTGAGGAGGAATTGTTTACCTCAGAGTGCACCGTTTCATTTACTCAATTGGACCTAAAATAAAAGGAGAGATCGAACGCATTTCATTTAATCGAAAAGATCGTATAAACCAATTATATAAGTTTTGGTGATTCTCTAAAATTATCTATTTAGTATATTGGTACCTATATATTTATATCTATATATATACTTTGCAATTTATGTACATCTATATATATCTATATATCTATATATATTATATTAGAATAACTTTTAAATTACATATTTATTTTATGTTAACTAGAATAGTAGTGATACGTGTAATAAAGCTGCGGTTTAGATCGAGTTAATAATGACTCTTTGGTGTTTAACCACACGTAAAATAAATTACCAAGTTCCCGAGGATTCGACACTCGACTCACCATAATAGCACTTCTGATTTGACCCGGTACACTTGCCGGTTAGGATCGTTTAAACCAGGAAACGCCGTCGCCGATTTACGCCTTTGTTTTCAAGGTTAGGTTTAGGTCTGTCGGTGGGTGTTGAGATAAAGCGGATAACCGTATGTCTTTGGACCCTACGTGCAGAGGAACACAACCCCGTAAGTCCGAGACCCTACGACGGAGGATTGCACCAGCGTCTACTCTATCGGGTTTTCCCCGTGGATATTGGTGTGATCCGCCAATATGTTGCACACATATACTTTATGGCGAGTAGCACCATGCGTAGTGCACTTGAATGATGATGTAAAAAGATAAGCTACGCAATAAACCAATAATCACGACATGTTTATGAGCTTGAAGTGAACCCAAAAGTTTGAGTCGGTCTCACAAAGATAACTTAATAAATTATGAACCATTCATTGTATGATTTAATTATATTTTAGCTTCTTACACTTGTTGAGTACTTTGTACTTACCTCAATTGCATGTTTTGTTGTATGTTTTTGGGAAGAGAAGATGAACGGAGTTGAGCATGTGATGGATGATGACTTTTGGGACGATGTTTGAGTCCAAGCTTCACTTTATGTTTTCCGTTTCATTTATTATAGGATGTATCAGACTATGTTGTTATTTCAATATCAAGACAAGCATTGTACATTCTTTAAGGTTTTGTAAGATTTGTTGTTTTACTTTCATTTTGGGCATCGTATGTTGTAAGCTACCTTGTTGTTGTTGATTATATATGGGCCCACTGGGCCGGGTTGTTCATAACTGGGCCAGGCCCATTATAAATGTTAGTATTCCTCAATGTTTGTGTATGTGCTAAGCCTTGTCCGTGTCTTGTGGTCTGTGAAAGAGATTACTAGAGGTGAGGGAGCTTATTTGAAAATACTTAGGTGGCTAGTTAACAATCAAGCGTCGTGTGTAGTTAAAAGACTAAACATCGTAACATTCTTGGTAAGGCATAAGTCTATATTGCGATGTGTGGGAGTTTAGATAAAATGGATAACTTTTTAAGTCTTTGGACCCTACGTACGGAGGAGCATAACCCCGTAAGTCCGAGACCCTACATACGGAGGGAATGCACCGAGCGTGTACACTACCGGGTTTTCCCCCTTGGATATTAGTGTGATCCGCCAATATGTTGCGCATAGATACTTTATGGTGAGTAGCACCATGCGTATTGCCCTTGAAAGATGATATAACAAAGATAAGCTGCGCTATAAACCAATAATCACGACATGTTGATGAGCATGAAGTGAACCCTAAAGTTTGACTCAGTCTCACAAAGATAACTTAATAAATTATGAACCTTTCGTTGTAAGATTTCACTTGATGTCGGTCTCACAAAGATAACTTAATAAATTATGTTAGCGTGTACTTAGCGAAGTGTGGGAATTCCAGATAAAGTGGATAACCGTTAGTCTTTGGACCCTATGTTCGGAGGAACACCACCCGTAAGTCCGAGACCTACGACGGAGGGATCGCACCGCAGCGGCGTGTCTGATGTCGGGTTTCCCGTGGATATTGGTGTGATCCGCCAATATGTTGCACACATATACTTTATGGTGAGTAGCACCATGCTTATTGGCCTTGAATGATGATGTAACAAAGATAAGCTACGCTATAAACCAATAATCACGACATGTTGATGAGCATGAAGTGAACCCTAAAGTTTGAGTCGGTCTCACAAAGATAACTTAATAAATTATGAACCTTTCGTTGTAAGATTTAATTATATTTTAGCTTCTTACTCTTTTTAAGTACTTTGTACATACCTCAATTGCATGTTTTGCTGTATGTTTTGGGGTGAGAAAACGAGCGAGTTGAGCATGTGACGGATGATGACTTTGGGGACGATGTTTGAGTCCAAGTTTCACTTGATGTTTTATGTTTCATTTATTATAAGATGTATCAAACTATGTTGTTATTTCAATATGAAGACAAGCATTTTACTTTCTTTAAGGCTTTGTAAGATTTGTTTTTTTACTTTCGTTTTGGGCATCGTATGTTGTAAGCTACCTTGTTGTTGATGATGAAATATGGGCCCACTAGGCCGGGTTGTTCGTAACTGGGCCAGGACCATTATAAATGTTAGCATTCCTCAATGTTTGTGGATGTGCTAGGCCTTGTCCGAGTCTTGTGGTCTCGGAAAGAGAGTAGTAGAGGTGAGGAGCTTACTTGAAAATACTTAGGTGGCTAGTTAACAATTAACAACAAGCGTCGTTTGTAGTTAAAAGACTAAACATCGTAACATTCTTGGTAAGGCACAAGTCTATATCTCGATGTGTGGGCATTCAAATAAAGTTTATACCTTCGTAAGTGTTTGGATCCTACGTATGGAGGAAAACCACCCCGTAAGTCCGAGACCCTACGTATGGATGGGTGCACCAAGCGTGTACACTATCGGTTTTTTCCACGTGGATATTGGTGTGATCCGCCACTATATGTTGCACGGCGGCGATCAGAGGTTTCACTCCTCCACGTGTCATCTATCGGTTGGTCATCATCAATTGTGAAATAACGCCAGTATATTCGTGTCGATGCCCAGGCTCGATGCCAAGGGCATCGTATAAAAGCCAGGCCACGACGATCGACTATCGATCACTGAGCAGTGTAGGACATTCAGTCCACACTAGCTAGCAATGTAGGACAGCGAGTCCCAGAGTCGATCACCACAGGTCGGTATATCGACATGTCGAGGGCGAAGTCCGCATCGACTTACCAAGCCCATTAATAGCGATAGCTTGGGCAAGGTCAAAGCCCATTTAAGGGTAAAGATGACAATAACATAAGCCGACTTAACCTTAGGGTTTAGGCAAGTATTGTCATTATAAATACCCCATTCCAGAACTACGTAAGGCTTGATTCTGGAATTTAACAGATACGTAGGCAATCTAAGAGAGAATCTTAGACTCAGCCGCAAACACAAACACCCACCTCCTCGTTCATTTTTGGCATTAGGGTTTTTGGTATTCATCACTAGATTCATCTTGGGGCCCGGATAATTAAGGTGACTAAATTTAGCATCGTCATTGGCGCTAGAAGGAGGGCCATCTATTGATTGAATACGTAAGAACACGATGCCTCCCAAGAAAGCTGCATCTAAAACTGCATCTAAAGCTGTCGATCAAGACTCCCAAATTAACAAGCCAGTCGATCCTGATATGCATGAAGAAGAAGGTCCAGCCTTGGATCTTGTTCAGCACGATCCTCAGCAGAAACAAGGGGAAAAAGATCAAGCTTTAAACCCGGTCCAGGAAACCCACCAACCAGAAAAGCAAACCCTTGCTCCAGAATATCGGGCACTTGCGGATCAGTTGGCAGGGGCAGATTTAGAGGTAATGTCCAGAATAATCGCCGAGGCAGTTACGGTGCGAAGACAGGCGGACGCCGCCCAGAAAGAGATTATGGCAGAAGGCGGCCAGAAAGATGCTGCGGACAAACCTAAACAGATTCCTGGAGATGAAATAAGCGCATCATCTAGCTCGGTGGAAAGAAAGAGACGCGACATCCACCAAAAACATCAGAAAGCGGACGATGACAGCGCCAGGGAGGAGTTGAACGCAATTTTGGGAAAGAATCAGGTGTCGTTGTGTCTCGAGTCTCCCTTCACGAAGGAGATCGAGAGATTTCCTAAACCCAAGGGGTTTAAGATACCAAAAATAGAACCTTATGATGGCACCACCGACCCGGAGGACCATCTCCACAGGTATCTATCTCAAATGAGGTTGGATGGGGCACCCGATGCAATGCGCTGTCGGGCATTCGAGACGCTACTCGTTGGTCGAGCAAGAGAATGGTTCACAAAGCTACGACCAGGGTCGATCTCCAGTTTTGCCATGCTCGCCCGAAAGTTTCGAGACGCGTTTATAGTTAATAAGAAATTCCATTTGAGTGCCACGCACCTCATGAACGTGAGGCAGCAAAAAGATGAAACGGTAATGGAGTATCTAAAGAGGTTTAATCTGGAGGCCATGCAGGTCAAAGATGCCGATGATCGACTCCTGGTCACATCATTCGTGGGAGGACTGCGTAATACTAAGTTGTATATGAAGTTGAGCAGAGATGTTCCTTACACCATGGATGAATGCGTCAATGTGGTGCATCGATTCATCAAGGAAGAGGCGATCGCTGAAGGCACACCTAATCCATTGGATGGAATCAAGAAAGACACCGAGGTCCGGAGCAGAATCGGTCAAGAGGCAGGATGTCGAGAATAAGCCTTCAGTGTGGGACCGTATCGACACATCCACCTCAGACCGTGGGGGCAAGAAGGGACCCTCGCGTGACAAGGATTTTATCCCACTTAATCGACCTCGATCCGAGGTGTTGTCGATTATGCTTTCAAAGAACTTGGCAAGAAAACCGCCACCGTTGAAAAAACATCGAGAAAAGAGGAATGCAAACAAGTATTGTGACTTTCACGAAGACATAGGTCATACAACAGAGGATTGTATCGACCTAAAAAGAGATATCGACGTCTGCATTCAGGAAGGAAAGCTAGACGAAGTTGTTGACAGATCTCGGTATGATGGGCCCAGGGGGGCGTGGAGAGTTTAAGAGGAAAAACTCCGATCAAGACAGGAACCGAGGTCGAGATGCCCAGAGATGAAGGGATCGGTCACCTCAGAGGAATCGATCCCCAGGTCGGGAAGGAAACAACCGAGATAATTTTGGTCGAGATAGATACGAAGATAATCGACCTGTGAATTATGTCAATACAATCTTTGGTCCTGGTGAGAATGATAAAGACCAGACCAGCGAAGAGCCAGCTAGTAGCTCGAAAGGGCGCAAGCAGCTCAGATTCACGACAGAAGTCGGATACGGCCCTCGAGATGATATCCCCAAGTCGAGGAGTCATAGCGAAGGGTTAGTTATTGAGGCAATTATTAGCCGAGCCCGTGTATCAAGAGTCTGTATCGATAACAGGAGTGCTGTAAACATCTTATACTACTCGGCATTCAAGCGATGAAGTTGAAAGAGAAAGACTTAGCTCCCATAGCATCCCCTCTGTTTGGATTTACGGGGCAAGCAGTTCATCCCATGGGCTCGATAAAGTTACTCACGACAGTAGGGGACGGAGAAAAGGGAAGAACACTTGAATTAAGCTATGTGGTGGTCATGGCTCCTTCTGCTTATAATGTTATCTTGGGATGACCTGCTCTCTTCGATCTTCGAGCTATCATATCGACTTTTCATAATAGCATGAAGTTCCTATCTAGGAACGGTTCCCACGAAGTAAAAGGAGATGTTGAAGTCGCTCGGAGTTGCAACTCTGTTGTCATGAATGGGAAGATGACGGTTCAACAAGTCCTGGTCGAGGAACTGATTCCAGAAGAAGAAGAGGAAAAGAACTGGGTATCCAGTGATGCAGTGGAAAATGTCCGACTCTGGGAATGAGAGGTCGATCAGTGCGTGCAGGTCGGGATCTGGATCCCATCGAAAGAAAAGCAATTATTGATTGAGTTATTAACCGAGTTCAGGGATATCTTTGCCTGGAAAGCCACTGACATGCCGGGACTATCTACCGACATCGCGGTTCACAAACTCGAAATTGACCAGGCTAAAAAGCCAGTCAAACAGAAGAAGAGAAACTTTGCCTCTGATCGACTTGAGGCAATTGAGTTGGAAGTCGGCAAGCTATTAGCGGCCCAGATCGTAAAGGAGGTTTTCTATCCAGAGTGGCTAGCTAACCCGGTGTTAGTTAAGAAGCCTGATGGAAGTTGGCGCATGTGCGTGGACTTCACAGACCTAAACAAAGCATGCCCAAAGGACTCATATCCATTGCCTAAAATCGACAGGTTAGTGGACTTGACCATCGATTTTGAAGTTTTTGGTTTTTTGGATGCGTATAAAGGATACCATCAAATTCTAATGGATCCTCGAGACGCGGAAAAGACAGCGTTTATTACGGAATTCGGCACCTTCTGTTATGTGACCATGCCATTCGGGCTGAAGAATGCTGGGGCAACATACCAGAGGTCAGTCAACAAAATATTTGCAAAACAAATTGGTAGATGTATGGAGGTTTATGTAGACGACTTACTTATCAAGAGTCGGTCTATGAAACAATATCTAGTCGATGCTCGAGAAGTTTTTGAAGTGTTGAGGAAACAAAGATGAGGCTAAACCGAAGAAGTGCACTTTTGGAGTCAGTCGGGTAAGTTCTTGGGCTATATGATTTCAAAGGGCGGGATTGAGGCGAACCGGATAAAATCGATACATTGAAGAACATGCCCGCTTTTATGAAATATCAAGGATGTACAAAGGCTCACGGGTCGAATGGCAGCTCTCAGCGAGGTTTCTATCGAGAGATCGCATGCGCGTGCACTACCATTTTTAAGATACTCCGAAAGGCCGGTCCTTTTCATTGGGATGATGAATGTCGAATGACCTTTAAAGAGTTGAAGATTTATTTATCGTAATTACCCACCCTCACTTCTCCTCGAGAAGGGAAAAGTTGTTAGTTTATCTAGCCGTGTGCGAGAAGCGATGAAGTGCGATTACAGTGCGAGAAGGGTGCATGGCGGTGCCAATATACTTTGTTAGTAAAGCACTTCATGGCCCGAGGTCCGGTACTCACCACGGTGAGAAGTTAGCGTTATGCTTGGTTCATGCCTCGAGGAAGTTGAGGCCATACTTGAGCTCATCCCATTGTGGTAGTCAGCGACCAACCACTAAAGCAGATTTTGGTGAAACCCGACACCTCAGGACGACTGGCGAAATGGGTGATAGAGATGGCCTAGTACGACATCGAGTTCATCCCTCGAACTGCGATAAAATCACAGGCCTTGGCGGATTTTTTGGCTGAAGGGATCTCAGTCCAACTCGATCAAGAAAAGCAAAGTCCAGAGGAAAAATGGACCCTTGGTCGATGGAGCATCGAGTAAGGAGGGCGGGGCGAGTGGCTCCTACAGTAAGCCCAAAAGGCGAAGAATTCCCATACGCCCTTCGATTCGACTTCAAAGCGACGAACAATGAGGCCGAATACGAGGCTATGATTACTGGTTTAAAGCTCGCTTTGAAGCTGGGTGTCGAAGATTTGTTGGTCTACAGTGACTTGCAGTTAGTGGTCAACCATGTGAAAGGGGAGTATGAGGCTAAGGAAGAAACCATGAAGAGTTATTTAGCAGCTGTCCAAAGCCTCATACCAAAATTCAAAACAGTTCAATTCGAGCAAGTTCCCCGAAGTCGGAATAAGAGAGCCGATGCACTCTCCAAGTTGGCATTAAACTTCATGTCAAGTAAGAAGGTTAGTCGAGTTATTGACCGATAGGAGTTACATCGAGGCGGAGGCCCGGCCGATTGCTCAAGAGCCACGTGGATGGACTCGATCGCTCTTTACCTCAAAGGCGGAATATTACCACACGATAAGGTGCAATCTAGAAAAGTTCGACTCAAGTCCACTCGTCACGCGTTTTTCGGCGACATCCTCTATCGGAAATCTTTTGTAAGTCCATGGTTAAGGTGTGTTTTACGGCCCGAAGGCGAATATCTCTTAGAAGAAATCCATAGAGGAGCATGTGGGAATCACTGCGGGGCTAGAATGTTATCTCGAAAATGCAAGTTATTTGGATATTTTTGGCGTCGATCTGTGAGATGCGAATAATCTTGTCGAAATGTAGCGCTTGTCGGATCCATGATAATATCTCTCATCAACAAGCACAAGATATGAGCGTCATCTCGCAAATCGGCATGGACGTTTGATCAATGAAGTCGATATTGTTGGACCTTTGCCCGAGCTCGGAAATCTCGGATTCGTGGTCGGGGCGGTGGACTATTTCACAAAATGGGTAGAAGCTAAGGCTTTGCCCGACATCCAGCTGCAACCATTAAAAAGTTCTTGTGGGTCGACATTCTGTGCAGGGTACCGAATTCCAAAGGCCTTGATTTGGATAACGGCACCAGTTTGAAGATCGAAAAGTTAGAGAATGGTGCAGTGAGTACCAAATCGACCAGCGATTCACCTCAGTGGCACACCCTCAGGCAAACGGTCAAGTCGAACAGACTAACCGACAAATCAAGCTGGGGTTGAAGAAGAGGCTAGAGGCAGAAGGCCGAGATTGGGCAATTCAACTTCCGAGCATCCTATGGTCATATAGGACTGACTCTAATTCGTCAACAGGAGAAACCCACTTTCTTTGGTATATGGGTGTGCGGCGGTGATACCCGCCGAGATCGGAGTCCCCTCGCCTCGAGTTCTGTCTTATAATGTCGAAACAAATGATCCCGAACTCCGACAGGAAAGGGAAAATATCGAGGAACGAAGGGAAATAGCCTCAGCCAGGATGGCAAGGTATAAACAAAAGATCTCTCAGTATTACAACTCGAGAGTAAGGCACAGGTACTTCAAGGTTGGCGATCTGGTTCTAAGGAAAAATGAAGCGAGTCGACAGGAAGCAGTCGGAAAGCTAACCCCAAATTGGGAGGGACCATATCAGATTCTGAAAGTCCACCCTAAAAGGTCTTACCAACTTGGTCGAGCAGATGGAACCACGATTCCTCGACATTGGCACGCCAACAATCTGAGAAAATATTATGTTTGAGATAAGCTTCAACAAACTTGTTTACTTTTCAGTATCGAATCTTGTAATAAGTTTAAGTGACAATTTATGAGTATTCTAATAAAAGTGTGTTTTCTCGAGATGTTTTTTCTGTTTGTTAGGATTTATAGCCAAAACAATACAAATCCAATGCGACAGAAAAGTTAAAGGCAAAACAATCAAATACGAGTAGAGAAATCCATGGTCGGACATCTCGATAAAGCCAAAGCAAAGTTAGCCTAATGGGCGGCGAATGCAAAGGCATAGAGGCGGTTCAGCAGTCGGGCCAAAGGTCAAGGCGAAAGCCAAAGCGAGCCCAAGAGGCAAAGCGAGGCTAGAGCAAAGGGCGGTTCGCATAGTCGGGCCAATTGTCCCGATCGAAAGCCGAATGAGCCCGAGAGGCGAAAAGCTGGACAAAGGGCGGTTCGCATAGTCGGGCCACTGTTCCGATCGATGGTCGAAAAAGCCTAAGGGGCAAAAAGATCTAAGACCGAGAGCAGTTCACATTAAAATGCTTAGCCTAAAGGTCAAATAAACCTAAGGGACAAAAGACTAAGGCAAGCAAGTCGATATCAAGTGCAATAAGAACCAAAGGTTCATAATACATTTGAAATGACACAAGTATTAACAAGTACAACAAATAAAGCGAATATCGAGTAGCGAGCGAACAGTGTGCTCGACAAGCGAAAGACTATGAAACATTAAGACGAGCAAATTAAAGTCAAGAAAGATAGCAAAATCAAGTCAAATTCAAAATAAAGTTAATTACACGACAAGGCCAGGTCAGAAAGACCAGCCAAAGTTAAAATAAATACGGTCACAAATCGGAAGTTCGAATAGCAAAAGAAGAAGATATAAAAAACATCAAGATCGGGGTCGGAGCCAGAGTCGGCTCGGTTGTAACAGGGTCGGATCGGATCGGGCGGTCGGATTGGCGTGGGGCGGGGCGAGGAGGAGCATACTTTATAGCCAAGGACTCTCCTGCTGAAATTCCTCAAAATCATGCGATCATCTGACTTCTCCGAGTCGAGATTGTAGAACATAGGCGTGCGGAGAGTCGACATGTCGAAGCTCGAAGCGACCTCCTTCATCTGATCCACGGCCAGGGTATACCCACCCATCATCGAAGCTCGCATGATCACTTCTAGATCATCTTCAAGATTGGATGACTTGCGATACTCCATGATGACCTCGGACTTAGCCTCTTCGACTTGCTCCTGCGCTCGATATAATTTAGCCTGCAGCGCATCTCGATCTCGGCGAGCCTTACTAACTTCTTCGTCTGCAGCTTTCTAACACTCCTGCAGCTTCTCATAGTCTTGAGCCAGCTTTAGCAGCTCTCTACCCTGACCTTGCCTTTCCTCTCGCAGTCGGTCTAGCTCCTTCTCGGTAGTGGCCAGTTTTGCTTCAGCAACCTCCAACCTACCTTGCAGCTTCTTGAGCTCAGCGATCGACTCTTGCTTCAACTCGTCATATTGTGTTTCCCACAGAGAGAGAGGCGGCACTTTTGGCTATATTGTCTCGAAGCAGCACTGCCATTCTCCTTCTTGATTTCGTCCGCCCGACTCCCCGTCTTGGCGGCCGTCGGGCAGCCTCCCGCCCGAGGTAGTTGCTCTACAAAACACAAAGAAATGTCAAAAAAATAAACAAGGCAAATGCCTCGAGAAAGTTAATCGTAAGGAAAGAAAATACGATCGACTCACGAGACGATTCGACTTCCGGATCGCCATAGACAAAGCCTTATCCTCCAAGGTGCACAATCTTCCCGAGCCCGATTTACATTGACTTCCAACTCAATGGGCGTCTCGGCGATTTTGGCCTCTTCGGTGGCGACGTTTGCTCTTTCACCAGCTCAGCAGCAGTTGGCCTCTTCTTTGTTCGCGCCGCCTGCACCTCGACGTTCGAGGTCAGATCGACAGTTTCCTCCTCATCTCCATCTCGAATAGATCCGAATCGGTTTGTCATAGTACCGGTTTGTCGGGCCGACTCGATCGATCTAGCCATAACGATCGACTCAAAAGCGGCGAGGTTAGGTTCAGACCGGGAAGCACTTCCCTCTCGAGAAACAGAAGGTCCCCTAGACTCAGTCACTGGCAAGTCAGGGGTAGAACGACCTCCGAGGGGTGGAGCAGCAATGACCGTTGGCTCGGGTACCCGGGCGGGGTCGGCGACCTTGGAGAACTTTCCCACTGCAAAGACAAAAAAGACAAGTTAGTTTGGTCGATGAACAAAGGAAAAAACAAGTCATCAAACATGACAAATGACAAGTATGGGGAGGCAAGCAAATAAGGAACATCATACGGTTCTCGTGATCTGGGACATTAAGACCCACGTATGGTATTGGCCCAGCTTCCCACAAATTGGCCAGGCGATACAGGAGACTCAGGTCTCGAGTACACACCTCGAACTTGTGCCCATCCAGGAGTCGAGCCTCGTGCAGAACCGGGTCCTTCCCAAGCTTGTCCTGTTTTCCGTCCCTCGACCTCCACTGCCCTATGTAAGGGTTATCTAGACCATGACGGAGAAAGAAAAATCGAGGCTTCCACTCCCCGTGAGAAGAAGGCCCCTTGGTCATGAACTCGCGTCGATTGGCTCTTCTCTGAAATGAAAACCACAGCTTGTCGGGGGTAGCGGCTATCTTGTAATAGTATCGAAACAAGGGCACCTTGAAACAGACCTGGGCCACTCGACATGCAATTAGAAACCCCATCAAAGTTCTGATACCGTTTGGGGCGATCTGCGAAACACTAATCTCGTAATGATGTAGAATCGCGAGAACAGCTGGGCAGAGTGGAAACCTTAATCCACTCGCAAGTTGACTCTCGTAGACGGCACAAAATCCTTCTGGGGGCTCGTCGGCAAACATATGATTACCGAAAGGAAGTCGAGATTCGAGCGGAGGGCGAGCAATGTCGTATTTGGCGAGATCTTGGTAGCGTCCTCGAGGAAAGTGCCTTTGAGACACCTTTTGCACCTTTCCCATCCATCCTAGTTACTAGCTTTTTATTTGGTTAGGGACGAGGAGGAGGAAGGCTGTGGGTTCGACGGAATCTCGTCGGAGAAGATGATCGGAGGCGGCAGTACCGGAGTTGGGGATTGGGAAGGCGTCTTGCTACCCTATCGATTCCGTTCTTGCGCTACTACTTGACATAGATAAATCAAAGAAAAGAGAAAAACAACACAGAAAGAAAAAAGCTTTTACTTTGCGTATGAAATTGTGAGAATGAAATGGCAAATGAACTCTGCTGCAACTTCTACCTCCTTTATATGCTAACAAGATATGGTGAATGATTTGAAAAGACAAGGGATAATGGGAGTTATAACCCCCTATAAATCGCGAATCAAAGCGACTACGCGTTATGATTCTGAGAATCAAGCGTTTTGTATGCCAGATATCGCGCCACGTGGCAATAGGCAGTTAGGGTTAACAAGTGGCGGGAGAAAGCCCGCCCAAATGAAAACTCAACTCGAAGATGACTCATGTGACAGACTCGACCTCGGACAACGGGAGTTGCCTCTCTCAAGTCTGGGGGGCTTATGACGATACAGGGTTTCACACCCTCCACGTGTCATCTATCGGTTGGTCATCACACTGTGAAATAAAGCCAGTATATTCGTGTCGATGCCCAGGCTCGATGCCAAGGGCATCGTATAAAAGCCAGGCCACGACGATCGACTATCGATCACTGAGCAGTGTAGGACATTCAGTCCACACCAGCTAGCAATGTAGGGCGGCGAGTCCCGAGTCGATCACTGCAGTCGGTATATCGACATGTCGAGGGCGAAGTCCGCGATCGACTTACCAAGCCCATTAATAGCGATATCTTGGGCAAGGGTCAAGGCCCATTTAAAGGTAAAGATGACAATAATATAAGCCGACTTAACCTTAGGGTTTAGGCAAGTATTGTCATTATAAATACCCCCATTCCAGGAACTACGTAAGGCTTGATTCCTGGAATTTAACAGGATACGTAGGCAATCTAAGAGAGAATCTTAGACTCAGCCGCAAACACAAACACCCACCTCCTCGTTCATTTTTGGCATTAGGGTTTTTGGTATTCATCACTAGATTCATCTTGGGGCCCGGATAATTAAGGTGACTAAATTTAGCATCGTCACACACATATACTTTATGGTGAGTAGCACCATACGTAGTGCCCTTAAATGATGATGTAAAAAAGATAAGCTACACTATCAACCACTAATCACGACATGTTGATGAGCATGAACTGAACCCTAAAGTTCTAGTCGGTCTCCCAAAGATAACTTAATAAATTATGAACCTTTCGTTATAAGATTTAATAATATTTTAGCTTCTTACTCTTGCTAAGTACTTTGTACTTACCTCAATTGCATGTTTTGTTGTATGTTTTTGGGGTGAGAAGATGAACATGTTGAGCATGTGATGGATGATGACTTTGGGGATGATGTTTGAGTCCAAGTTTCACTTGATGTTTTCTGTTTCATTTCTTAAAATATGTATCAAACTATGTTGTTATTTCAATATCAAGACTAGCGATGTAGTTTCTTTCAGGCTTTGTAAGATTTGTTGTTTTACTTTCGTTTTCGGCATCGTATGTTTTAAGCTACCTTGTTGTTGTTGATGATATATGGTCCCGTTGGAATTTGGGTTGTTTATAATTGGGCCAGGCCCATTATAAATGTTAGTATTCCTCAATGTTTGTGCATGTGCAAGGCCTTGTGCGTGTCTTGTGGTCTAGGAAAGAGATTAGTAGAGGTGAGGGAACTTACTTGAAAATACTCAGGTGGCTAGTTAACTATTAATAACAAATGTACGTGTGTAGTCAAAAGACTAAACATCGTAACATTCTTGGTAAGGCACAAGTCTTTATCGCGATGTGTGGGCATTCGAGATAAGGTGGATAACCCGTAAATCTTTGGACCCTATGTATGGAGAAACACCACCCCGTAAGTCCGAGACCCTACATATAGAGGGAATTTGCACGGCGTGTACACTATCGGGATTTTCCCGTGGATATTGGTGTGATCCGCCACTATGTTGCACACATATACTTTATGGTGAGTAGCACCATGCGTGCGCGCCCTCGAATGATGATGTATCAAAGATAAGCTACGCTATAAACCAATAATCACAACATGTTGATGAGCATGAAGTGAACCCTTAAGTTTGAGTCGTTCTCACAAAGATAACTTAATAAAGTATGAACCTTTCATTGTAAGATTTAATTATATTTTAGCTTCTTACTCTTGCTAAGTACTTTGTACTTACCTCAATTGCATGTTTTCTTGTATGTTTTTGGGGTGAGAAGGCGAACAGGTTGAGCATGTGATGGATGATGACTTTGGGGACGATGTTTGAGTCCAATTTTCACTGCATGTTTTCTGTTTCATTTACTATAAGAGATGTACTTTCTTTAAGGTTTTGTAAGATTTGTTGTTTTACTTTCGTTTTGGGCATCGTATGTTGTAAGCCACCTTGTTGTTGTTGATTATATATGGGCCCACTTGGTCGGGTTGTTCATAACTGGGCAAGGCCCATTATAAATGTTAGCATTCCTCAATGTTTGTGTATGTGCTAAGCGTTGTCCGTGTCTTGTAGTGCAGGAAGAGAGAGTAGTTGAGGTGAGGAGCTTATTTGAAAATACTTAGGTGGCAAGTTAACAATTAATAACAAATGTACGTGTGTAGTTAAAAGACTAAACATCGCAACATTCTTGGTAAGGCACAAGTCTATATAGCGACGTGTGGGCGTTCAGATAAAGTGGATACCTTCGTAAGTCTTTGGACCCTACGTACGGAGGAACACAAACCCGTTATTCCGAGACCCTACTTACGGAGGGACTGCACCGACAGTGTACACTATCGATTTTTTCCCCATGGATATTGGTGTGATCCGCCAATATGTTGCACACAGATACTTTATGGTGAGTAGCACCATGCGTATTTCCCTTGAATGATGATGTAACAAAGAAAATCTACGCTATAATCCAATAATCACGACATGTTGATGAGCATGAAATGAACCCTAAAGTTTGAGTCGGTATCACAAAGATAACTTAATAAATTATGAACCTTTCATTGTAAGAATTCACTTGATGTCGGTTTCACAAAGGAAAATTAATAAATTATGTTATCGTGTACTTAGAGAAGTGTGGGCGTTCAGATAAAGTGGATAACTTCGTAAGTCTTTGGACCCTAAGTTCGGAGGAACACTACCCTGTTAGTCGGAGACCTTACGTACGGAGGGACTGCACCGAGCGTGTACAGTATCGGGTTTTCCCTTGTGGATATTGGTGTGATCCGCCAATATGTTGCACACATATACTTTATGGTGAGTAGCACCATGTGTACTTCCCTTGAATGATGTTGTAACAAAGATAAGCTATGACGATACCGAATATCGCACCTCCACGTGGCGTCACGAGATGTTCCTCCTGGACAAGAATAAGTGATAGCCCAAGGGTCGAGTTACGAGTTGAGACATCGACAACCGACATGATCAGAGAAGCGAGACGATTGGCCTATCTCGATACCGCAAGTCGGAAAGCTCGGGATGGCCAAAGTCCACTCCACGTGTCGTCTATCGGTTAGTCCTCATATCATAAACATGTGTCAAGGCACATGTCGACTCCTTGACTCGGTAGTACGACTGATCGACTTGGGGCGATGTAGGGCGAGAGATCCGGACTCGATCACCCCAAGTCGGGCGGTCGGCGTCGAGGATAGAGTCCGCACGCCTACTGACGGCCCATTGTCCATATGGTTATTTGCATAAGTGGGTAAAGCCCATATAAGCTAGTAAAAGCCCAAAGGGCTAATCTGATATTTTACCCAAACCGACATGGTTTAGGGTTAGGGAATGAACTCCTATAAATATACACTTCCGGGAACTACGTGTGACTTGATTCTGGAACATAACGAGGATCGTAGGCAACTTTGAGAGAGACTCTCGAGGCTCGGGTCTAAAATCACCCCAAAATCATCCTTGACTCAAACATCCCTAGATTAAATTGGCCCTAAATTATACATGAAAAATCCAGCATCGTCATTGGCGCTAGAAGGAGGGTCTTATCGGTGATGGATCAAGGAGTGGTGGTGATTATGTTAATGGGAAAATAAGGCAAAAACGCAAAGCAAGATCGAACCGTTGGAATCTTTGATTTATGAAGATTGAACCGTTGGAATGCAGATTCCCCGTCAGATCGAAGAAAAAGGAGAGAAGAACGATCCCTCAAAATTTCAGGCCGATCGAGTTTGTTTAATGGCCCGATCATCGCCAAGAAGTTCTTTGATGTATCAAAAGCGCAAGCAAAACCTAATTGGGGCGGACAGATTGGCAGCCTATTCCGCCCGATTCAACCGTTGGAAAAACAATCCCACGGTCAAAATCATGTATTATTATGAACGAACAAGACCTAGAAGTTTCAGGCGATCGGTGTTCGTTTAATCACCCGATCATCACAAAGCGTTAGCTCTTTGTATTAAAAACGCATCGAAGCCTAATTGGAAGCGAGACAGATCGGCTGCCTATTCCCGCCCGATTCAACCGTTGGAAAAACAATCCCACGGTCAGAATCATGTATTATGAGGACCGAACAAGCCCTCAAAAGTTCAGGCCGATCGGAGTTCGGCTGATTTTTCGATCGTGGCAAAAAGTTACGGCAGAGGCACCAAAAACGCGGCAGGATTACGATTTGCGGTGCGGATCGGGCGCCTATTCCGGAGATTGAGCCGTCGAAAGGACAATTGCACCGGTCAAATCGTAGAAAGTGAGGAAGAACAATTCGTCCGAATTTCACGCCGATCGGAATCCGTTTGAGGTTTGATTGCCACCGGAAAAGACTTCGCTGTGGCGCCGAGAAAGCTGCGAATTATCTACCGTGTCTAGCTATCCACGAAGCACGTTCTCGAGCTCCAAGGATCGAGCCGAGCTCTTTAGCTCTCTGAGGTTCTTACAAAGTCATTTGAAATTCTTAAATATTTTGTAAGCCTTTATTATATGTGCAATGATTTTATTACAAATACATTGCACCATAAAGACTTTCGAGATATCGAGCACCGGCATCCGAGATCTACGGACTCGTCTTGCCTAAATCCGAGCTCGACTCGGCATCATACTGGAACTCTCCTAGCCGAGCATGGCGGACGAGCATTCTTATTTTGGAACTCTCCTAGCCGTGCATGGCGGGAGATGAGCATTCTTATTTTGGAAACTCGACCCACGGAAGGTTGAGCTATCTTATTTTGGAAACTCGACCCTTGGAAGGTCGAGCCATCTTATCTTGGAACTCACCTAGCCGAAATGGCGGGTAGAGCTATCTTATTTTGGAAACTCGACCCTTTGAAGGTCGAGCCATCTTATCTTGGAACTCACCTAGCTTGAAATGGCGGGTAGAGCTATCTTGTTTGGAACTCACCCTACCGACACTGGCGGGTAGAGATATCTTATTTTGGAACTCGCCTAGCCGAAATGGTGGGTAGAGATATATTATTTTGGAACTCGCCTAGCGAAATGGCGGGTAGAGATATCTTGTTTGAACTCGCGCCTGGCGAAATGTCGGGTAGAGCTATCTTGTTTTGGGAACTCACCCTGCGAAATGGAGGGTCAAGCCATCTTATCTTGGAACTCTCTGGCCGAGCATGGCGGGACGAGCCTTCTTATTTGGGAACTATCCTCATGGTTAGTGCGACCTTTTGACTAGTACCTACGAGGATTGGCAAGTCGGACGCCTTCATTATCGGATGGGAACTACGTTTATAAGTCCTAATGGGGCGAAACGCAATGGCATCGAAGTCGAATCGGCAATGACGTGTCGACTCTAAGGAGAGGATTTACTAGAGGCATCGAGGTCGGGAAACATGATCATTTCGATTGATAGCGGTGGAAGTGAAAGTTCCATCGAACCAAAAAGCTAAGGCATCGAGTTCGGACCATGTCCAAATCTCTT